>VZTZ01022849.1:486708-504464 GCA_013400955.1 Drymodes brunneopygia | reverse complement strand
GGTGCGGGCCGGGAGCGCCTTCCCTCGGCGGGGATCAGCGCTCCTGCCTGACCCCGTCCCGGCCCCGGCCCCGGTCCCGATCCGGAGGTTTGGAAAGGGCTCGGGAAGGCTGCGCGTCCCCGCAGCGCTGGGAGAGTCGCGTCCCGGTGAGCCGACGGGCGGGGTGACTGCTGCCGCCCGGCTCCAGATTGGGCCCCGGCGCTGTAGAAACTCCGGCTTTGCCAGCTTACATTGTTTCATTATTCTCTTTTTTTTCCCATGGCAGGCTACACGTACCATAAGGGGTTGGGCAGCTTTGTGGGCCTGGGCTACCCTTGGCTGATGGCAGGCAGCAGAAGCGAAGTGTTCTCTCAGTGTTGACATTCCATTCCCAACTTTTAATGGATATCACCCTATTGCATAATACTTTTACTAAATACTTGGCAATTTAGATTAAACGAGCTTTCTACTGGGAGCATAGTTCAAACGTGCAAAGATTGAATGACCTATGCTCCTTGAGCAGTCAGTGATGAGGGGGGTGGGACTTTGTGCACCAGGTGAAAGTTTTATCACCTCCACGAGGGCATGGGGTTTTATTTTTATCAGAGGCTGCCTGTTAAAACAGCTCACTGAGGCTTTCTGATTTGTACCAGAATCTGTCTGGCATAACCACTCTTGAGCTGTCCAGACAGCCTGGGAGTTGCAGTAGTGAGCTGCTGGGGCTACTTAGAGACAAGGAGAATAATGCAGGAGACACCATGTTTTTGGCAGTGTTTTCAGTTACTACTTTTAGGCCAAACATAGATGAGACTGTCACTGAATGATGCCAGGCTGTAACTTTGCATTCTGCAGCAGTCAGGATGATATGTACAGCTGAGTTAAATGTGCAGTTTTGTATCTGTGCAAACTAAAACCCACTTGACATAAGGTCCAAGCTTTAGATGCTGCCTTCCATGATGACAGCAAAAGCTACCCATTGCATCTGAACTGGTAATTGCTGAATGGTTCACTACAATGTCTGGCTAGTTCGATTTTCATTTTAATGGAAAAGTAAGATTCTTTTGATTAATTTAGGAAAAAGCACACTCTGGAAGTTGGCATGTGCTCTACAATAACCAGAGTTCACATCTAACTTCTTTAAGCTCCTTTCAGAACTTTGAATGTATAGTTGAACATGCAATATCTCAGTTTTTGGCTTGTCATACAAGCAAGTTATTCATTAATGAAGTTTAGCAAGAGTTTATCTTGATATCTCTGATCTGCTATGAGTTGCATATTTGGATCATTTGCGTTCATCTTGCATTTTGTTTTAATAGATGTTTCCTCCAACTTGATAATTTCTAGTAGCTCCATGATATTTTCTATAAAGCCATCCTTTCATCTCAAGTCAGGAGTATCTGTTAGAAAGCTTTCATTTCACCCCAGACATAGAAATCTTTCCTCTGTTCCTTATTCTAGGGATGTGTGTCCCAGTTTGTATGCTTATCCGTACCCTATTTATTTGTGCCATGCACTGTTGTGTGGTTCATTGTCTTTATGTTTCAGCAAACCTCAGTATCTTTCTCCATGGTTTTGTTTCTTGTCCTCTTCCTCCGTTTTCTCTTATTACCAATTAGAATAAAACTTCAAAGCATTTCAGAAGCATGAGGCACCTGACACATGGCTCAGGGTAGAAACTCATAATCTGTTTTAGTCTGGGGACTCTGATCCATGCAGATCACATAGCATCCATTGCCTCTGCAATAATGCTGCTTGTGTTTTTATTTTAAAGAGGGCCCGTATGGGATTTTTGCTGGAAGAGATGCATCCCGAGGTCTCGCCACTTTCTGCCTGGATAAGGAGGCACTGAGGGATAACTATGATGACCTCTCTGATCTCAACGCTACACAGCAAGAGACCTTGAGGGACTGGGAGTCACAATTCACTTGTAAGCAATTTTAAACCTATTTACAAAGAAGTAGTTAACTGGTAGTAGGGGAAACAATACTTAAAAGGCTGTAACCAGCTGGAAGCATCAGATATATATATATGATGGAAATTGCATACACTGATAACTAGTACAGTGGAAATCAAATGTGTTTTCTTTTTAAATCTCGTGTTGAAAGATTTACTATACCCAGCTACAATGGAGTTTTCTTCACATGTCATTAGAAATCTCAGTCCTGACCTGATGTGCCCCTACTATTTTGGCCCTCTTCCTTTTTAAGACTGTTAATCATGCCACACTGAATGGCTGTTTTATTATGCTAACAAGCTTGTCACAGGAACCAGAACTATGCTACCAAATATCTGACTTGAACTAGTGTTAAAATCTACCTTTACAAGTGTTGAGCATCAGAACTGACAGTGAAGTCCACTCTTTTTATTACTGTGTTCCTATTAAATATGGCAGTTAGTTGGTTTAAATTGTTATAAGAACATTGCTAGTCTGAAATACCTGTAATCAGGGGCTTCTTTTGATGAAGCTGCCAGATAGGCAATGTAGTATAGCTCTCAGTCCTTACATGTATATGATCTTGGCATTTTTACATGCTCAAAAGGAGATATAAATCAGT
Source organism: Drymodes brunneopygia (assembly GCA_013400955.1). Taxonomy (NCBI): domain Eukaryota; kingdom Metazoa; phylum Chordata; class Aves; order Passeriformes; family Petroicidae; genus Drymodes; species Drymodes brunneopygia. The sequence continues at coordinate 501,930 of VZTZ01022849.1, read as the reverse complement.
GACTTAGTCACATAATTGGATAACAGATCCATCTTTATCTTCGGGAGAAAGGATCTCCCTTCTGTCCTATTGAACATTTTCAATACACATTACAAAAAATAAAACCCCTTCCAAGTTGTGTATATGTGTGCACATATGTATGTGCATGTTTAATAGATAGAAATAGTCTAACAATGCCTCTGGTTGAAAAAACAGCTCTGACATTGGCAAGAGAAATAATCTAATCCAGGATTCTGTTTCTTTGGCTGGGTGAGTCCCTCAGTTTGCGTTCATTCATCTTTTGGTTTAGGCAGTAAAATGAGGGTTACATTCACTTCACATGATTATTAAGACAACAGTAATAGTAGTTCAGGTAGTAGTTGATTTTAGATTTTCTCTTTTCCCCAAGTGTTTGGAACAAGTTGCTCAGAGCTGTTTTATTAAAATATAGCCATCCTGTTCATTCAGAAAACAGTCAGAGGAGTTGAAAAAGGTGTCTTTTCAGGGCAGAAAAATTACTTGGATTTTTTTTTTTCCCCCAGTTAAATATCATCATGTTGGTAAGCTGCTGAAGGAGGGGGAGGAACCCACTGTGTACTCTGATGAAGACGAAAAAGATGCCAAGGATGCAAAGAAAGAGTAGATACTGCAGTGAGGAGCAATCTATTTTTGAATCATAAAGGATCATTTGTAACATTCCACTTCTGTTTCACAAGGTGCAGCAGCAGCAAGGCTTACAAAAGGTCCAGAGGTACAGTGAATTGTTTCTTTTCAAAGATTTCCTCTTCAAATTCAGTGGGAAGCTTCCGAAGGTCTATGATCTGTCTTTTTTAAACCCACATAATAAGAAGTATGCGTGACAAACGTCTGTGCAAAAGTAAACTGCAATTTTGGCAATAAAGGACCATTTTTTTGCTGTCACCATTTAGTGCAAAGTAGGTCGAAATCAAGTTTTTCATTACGAACCTAGCACTGTGGACACGAGCACATGAATAACTTCACATATGCAACACAAACACCACTAATTCTTCTTTTGTGTTAGCTTCTGCAGGATCTGCCCCCCCGGGTTGTAATTCCTTTAGAAAAGGGACTACATTTTGTTTGTCCACAAAGCATCATACTCATTTGTTGTGCAATGTAATTTAGTATTATGTAAGATAATTTGGCTTTCATGGAGTTGCATTAGCGACTTACAGATGAAACACTAACTGCTTTTAAAAAAGATAAGAATTGTTGAGAGGTTGAATCACTTTGAAATATTTAATAAAGACTGATGAATGCTTGATGTATTCAACATGCATAATTCTGCATGGACTAATATTCTTTGTTTACTTTTAAAGCACATCTATAGTTTTACAAAAGTTTAGATAATGAGTGGAACTAGGCATCCCTAAAGGTACACCATGGAGTGTGACTTGAGTATTGTTCATTCGCTTTTCTTCTTAGAAAAAACTGCTCCTGTGAATGTTAATGGAATTATATTAAACATGGTAGATCAGCTGCTGTTGATTCCTAGGCCTGAAAAACAAGGAGTTGCTGGTATGGCATGACTAGCAAGTGCTCTTGTACATGCACCTTTACCTAGCAGAAAAACATTACTGGTCGACATAACTGAATACAAGCTTTCTGTACAAAATAAAACAGTGTAAGCTGTTTCTGCATTGAGGCCTTTGTTGGTTTGGAATGTTGCCATTAAAAGAAATGGCACAATCTCATGCATAACCAGCAATGCTATACCTGTGGACCTGACCTTTGAGTTGCTTTTTACTTATTTGCTCTCTTGGCTCACCTCTATGCTTAATTACTAGGTTTTTTCTAAGTGACCTGCCTCCTACCAGAGAGGGCTGGGTAAATGGATATGACCAAGGAAAAATGTAAATGTTCATCATCCAAAATACTTCTGTAAAACTTTCTCATAAATTCCAAGATAACTAATGATTTGCTGATCACTTGTGAACTTGTTTCTTGTCCAGGTGATTCTGCTAGTGCAGAATATCCAGGGTGCCTGTCTGGTGTAGTTCCCTCTATTTCATTTCTCTGGCTTGGCTGTGTGGTTGTTTCAATTTGGCAATATGACCAAAATGATGAAGTGAGTCCTGACTGGGAAGGTGTAAACTAGGCAAAAGTGTTCGGAAGCAGTGTGTGTTGCACAACAGCAGCTTTCATAAACAAGTTGACACAACATTAAAGTGCCTGAAACCATCTGTGGTGAGAACAACTGACTCTCCCTCAGTCCCAACACTGTCCTGGGATTTTCTTTTGGCTGCACTGGGCCTTCCGATGCAGAGCGAGGTTGTCTGAGCCAGAGAGCCTGTGTGAAGTGGTACTGTATGAACTACCTAACCAAGGTCTAGAGACACGTGTAGACCTTGTCATGACCTTTGTGTTGCTGTTTTTAGAGACATTTATACTCTTTGCAAACTACTACTAATGGTTTACCTCAAATTGGAAATGTGCTTTTATTTGTTTAAGGCAGAAAATAAAATACTCTTGCATAATGATGGTGTTTGTTTTTATTTACTGCAACCAAATGTTATATTTAATACTCCTCTAATATTTCAAGTTTTATATTGTCGTTCTCCAATGTGTCACTTTATCCAATGCATAGACTGAGTAAAATATATTCTAATGTAATGCTTGTAAATGCAGTTCTCTAGTAAAACTTGAACAGAATATTAAATAGAGAATATGCTCTATTGCAAAAACAGAGCTAGGCAGAAAAAAACTCCAAGTAATTGTTAATACTGAGCAAAAGCTGGAGCGTTGGAAGGCTGTAACCTACCCTTCAGTGGGACCAACCACCTGACTCCTAAGTTACTCTGTAACATCTGCCGAGGAACTGAACAAAATTTAAAGTATTAATCTGTACATCAGAACATTATGCATCACAAAGAGAAATAGTAACAAAAATGATGCAGAAAACAGACAGTAACACAAGACGAAGCTCATTGTTAATACTTCTTGGGGAGGAGGTATGACACTTTGGTAAGACTGTTACTTTTTCAGGGAAAACAGAATTGTTGTGAAAGCAGAAGAAGCAACTCACAAAAACTGCTCATAAAGCAGCAGGCATGGATTTTACTTCCTTCCAAAGTGCTAAAGAAAATGGATGGGTTTTAGCTTCTTGTTTAGTCTGTTCATTACAACTTGCAGCCTTCTTTCAACAGTGAGTGGCAGCAATGACTACACAAAACCATGCCAGGCAGCTTATCAGGGTGTACATTAACCAGGTAGGATATGAAGGCCAATTAAATGCAGAGAATGTCACCAAACTCCCTCAGCTGTTGTGTCCAACAACTGTCACAGATACGTACTCCAGGACAAATCAAAACAATTGAGTTGTATCTTATTTCCAACCAGAAAAACTCATACTGTTCACTGCTTTGTAAAATTCAGATATTCTTTTACCTGGACTTCACCTGCCCTGAGTCACCTTTATTAGCTCTTACTTCCTGCTGTTTCAGTTAAACAAAAAAATTTCAGTATTGAATGCTTCTGTTGAAAGTTACATAAGAGGTTTATGAAAGGTGAGGCATGTCTATGCATTGCCTGGAATCCCTGGATTAAGAAGAAAGGGCTTTATATTGTAATTGCTGTATTGTATTACAAGCAGATTGACTGATTTAATAATGGGCCTTGTTTCTGCTTTAAAACCAGTCTGTAGGATTTGGACTTCAGCATTCAGCACAAGGTACACGCAACCCACAGGTCACATATTTTCAGTAACAAAGCATTGTTCAGCCAAGTTCTTTTCCTTCCAGCTCTATGAGGAGGCACTAGTTTTGTACAGAAAATTAGATTTGATGGCAAGATCTGCAGTCTCAGGGCCCAACTTCTTACATGTCAGAGTGAACAGTGTTTCAATAAAAAGCCCCTAGCCTCTTGAAACAGCAGCTAGGCACAACAGCAGACGTCTGGTTCAAACTAAATGGTGTGAAATTATGCCAGAAATGTTCTACACTTCCATTGCTGAACTATATAAATGCTGCTTTTAGTGCATCTTTTCATCTAATAAATGTTTTAATTGCCAAAACATTCTGTAACTTCCATACGTGGGATGTGACATTTATAATTACTAAAGTCCAATCTACAGAGCCATGCATTTTAAAAGTTTTAAAGCAAGCTGTTACATGTATCTTTAAAGATTAGCCCTTCAGGATAATAAAATTCTATTAAGCAGTCCAGTGTATGAAGAGATGGGGCTCAAATGTGCTGACAGGAAATTCTTCTCTGTGAGCGTGGTGAGGCCCTGAGAGAGGGTGCCAAAAGAAACTGGATGCCTCATCCCTGGAAGTGTTCAAGACCAGGCTGGACAGTGCTTGGAGCAGGTGGAAGGTGCCTGTGCTCTTGGCATGGGGGTTGGAACAAGATGGTCTTCAAGGTCCCAATTCAAACCATTCTATGATTTTGTGAAAAGTAAAATTATTACTAAAACACCTGAAATCAGGTTCTAAATTATGTCAAATAGGAAACACAAGTTCTTTTTCAGTATGAAGATTACAATGATGTCTTACATTTTAAAGTGCATGCATATTTTATTAACTAACAATGTTTTACATGGAATGAGGACTTGGGAGATAAAGCAAATCCTCTATGAAATTTCAGTCAATACAGGTGAACACATGAAGCAATTACAGAAATGGAGTATTTATTTGTTATTGGTTATTGTGACAGCAAGTTGATAAAACATTGGAAATTTACACTGAAGGAAATCTTTAGTTCCTTCTCCCCCAGATTAACAAAAAAATACTTCCTCACCTGTCACCAAAAGGCCTGTCTCATGGGAAATGGGTACTCATGGACACAGAACTGTCTATAGATTGACAGAGGGGGAAGTTTTGTTATTTTTATCTGCAAATATTGCATAGAGAAAGAACACCCTTGGTATGTCACATCAGTGCAACTTAAAACATTTTACATGGTCAACAAATACAATAGTCCACCTTCATCATAACTGTATAAAATACTAAAAAGGAGACTTAAGAGGGGCATAAATGTTCTCCAAAATAGTCAGAAAATATTTCTGTCAAGAAAATAACATCTTTTTAGATAAAAGTAATAGATTAACAGTACTTTGAGTAGCAACCATTTGTCATTCATGACCCTGAAAAGGCACTCAACATGTGAACATATGAACAGAAAGACTGATGAAACCTTAGCTTAGAAGCCTGTAAGAATCGCCAGTATTGAAGACTGGGGGAAAACCTATCTACCATGAACAATTACAATTATTCTTTTTTATTACTATTTATTAGAGCAGAAGTTACAAACATGGGTAAGATCTTAATGTAATGAAGGAAACATTTTCACATTAACTTTGTCTACTGACATGTAATAAATAAAGCATAATAAAATGAAAGCTGCAATCATCAGTGTATTGAACTTCAAACTGGTCCCCTGTATCTTGCTAAGGGACTTTGTCCAAAAGCAATTGTGGCTGTCTTCTAGATATAGCCAGATGAATAAATATGGATATAACTCAAGCTCCTAAACTGCATTTTCACATTTTTATCTACATGCAGCACAACTTTGACAACATTACACAATTCCTCTGGAAAGCATTTGTAAGCAAACTCATACTAAACAGCAACCTCACTGTATGTGCCTTCGAAATCTTGTGAACCTGCACTTATATGGAGACTGTCAGCAGGCTGGCAAGCACTGCCCTTTCATACCTAACACTCAGAGCTTTGCTTAGACAACCATTCAGATTCCTGGAAGCACTACATTGAGCATAACTTCAGTGAAACCCTTCCTCCCAAAGGCCAGCAAGTTTTCAAAAACACCTCTAGAACTGTGAATAGAAAACAACAGTTCTTCTATTGTGGGTTTTACAGAAGATGGGACTTTTTCATATTTGGAAATCTACTCAAAATTGAGTATAAATGTCCCCCACACCTTCCAGTCCCATCATTATAACAATCTGATTGAGGAGGCACTTCATATGCTTGCTCTAGGATTGACAATTAGGTTTTTTCCCAGTGACTCGTTATTAGTAAATACTGTAATTTACATGATTCCCTGCATACAATCGAAGTGTAACACTCCAAGATCTCAGTCTGTGTCCTTTCAAGTTCTTAGCCACTAGTCCATGAAAGTTTGTCTGGCTCTGGAGAAAGTTTTGGTCCTGTTATCCAAAAGGCAAATACAGATTCTGCTTTTGTGGCTCACTACACCAGTTAGATATTCTAACCAAAGGAATTACCTAAGCCAAAAAAAAAAACCAAAAAACAACCCAGTATATGAAAGGGCTTTCTTCTCCCACTTCTGTATAAAAACTTCAGAGCTATAATACAGTAGCTGTTCAGCATCCTCTTCTGGGCTCTGCTCCACAGAAAGTATCTGAGCAGGGGTTTGTCTGAATTATCTCAAGAGGAAATAGAGGGCATCCTCTGACATCTGCATCCATCTCTCTTCTCAACATTAATTTCCTCTCATCTCCTGTAGATAAGAAAAAGTTACTTGAAATGAGTTTGTCAGGTGGGCAGGAAGAGAAAGGGAGGTGGCTGTAAGGTATCCACCAACCAACTGAAAGCACAGTAAATTGTAAAAAGGGCTGTAAGAACAGACAGTAGCAATCCTGTATGAACATCAGATGTATTTTAGCTACGTAAAAATTCTCTCACCTGGGACAGTACTTCCCACACAGCTGTGCCACACATTGAATTGTCTATCAATGTTTTAGTTGTCTAAAGCATGTTGTTAGCAGAATAACCACCCATCTGCTAATGCCCAGGACAGATACTGTGCTACCCAATTAAAGAGACAAACATTACTCTTGAGCTGCAGCGGTGTGTTTCAGAGCTAAACTGAACAAACCTTAATTGCAGAGAAGTTGCACTGGGGTTTTTTTATGCCATACTTATACTTTTTAAAACCAAAAACCATTCATCACTGTAAGAACTGTGGCAACCTCACCTGCCACAGACCTGTCAAATTCAGTCCCCTTAGCTGTGGTGTCCCTCTCTCTCACCTCTCCTCTGGAGGGTCTCCTGAAGGGGTGAGCTATCAGGAGTGGTAACATCTGGTGCTGCCATAGAGATGTGATGTGTCTTGAATTTCACTTTTTTGTGCAACATTTTCTTACATTTTCTCTGTATTTTTCTGAGTGACTCCAGCTGCATGCAATTGTCCGTCTCTGAAAAGCCACATTCATCAGATAAAAGATTAGAAGAAAGCTTTTTTCGCTTTTTCTTCATTTTATGAGCATTTCTCTCCTTTTCTCTGGATTGTCTCTCACTTTTCTTTCCTTCATATCTTAATTTACTACTAGACCTCTTGCATGACTTTTTAAGTTTACATTCACACTGCCTTGCCAAGCCCTCATGGACAGAATTAGAACAGGAGTTACATTGGCTGATTTCCTTCTCTTGACCTTCCAGAGCTACATTTTTATGGTAAACCAGCCATTTTCTTTCCCCAGCTCTTGCAGGCAAGCACCCTTTATTACAACTGCTGTAAATTTCTTCATACCTTCTTTCTGCTCTCTTCACTGAGCCGCCACATGCCTCTCTAAAGTACTCAGAATCACTGATCTCTTCCAACAAATCCTTTAATCTGCAAGCAGATTTACATGTTCCATATGGTACAGTGCCTTCATTTCTACCATCTTCTCGTTTGAACTCCTTATTATGAGTAACAGTAGTGCACTCCAAAGAATTATTCAGTCCAGCATATGGTAAGTTATCAGCAGTGAGTGAGTCATTCCTCTCCACTTGCAGCTTTTTTGCAAGCTTGCCCCCAGGGACCTTGCTTTCTAACACTTTGTCTGTTGACTCAAGTTCCCCAAGAGTGATCACCAGCCTACAATTACCATCACTACTACAATTTCTCTTGTGGAGGTTTTGTACAGGACTCACTTCTCTGCAGAGCTGACCATGTTTGTTACTCGAGCTGATGTCAAACCCACTACCATCATCAGACACCACTCGCTTCCAGCGGGACTTGTTTGCAGTGGTTTTTGGCTCTAAGCAAACACGTGCATAGTGTGGTGTCTGATAGTAGTTTAGTAAATAATGGATGAATTCATCAGTCTCATAAACCTTTTGCTTTTTGCAATCATCTTCCTCAGACACTACATCCAGTGCTGGGTGGTGCCTTCCACGGAGAGGTTCGACGACCCTGCCATGCTGGGTAACCGTGATCAGCAAAGGCCCGCAGCCTTTGGCGGAGGAGTTGCACACATCTCTGCCAGGCAGTCCGTCAGAGCTCGGGGCTGGAGAGGGGTCATTTAAAATTGTCCTGACTATGTGACAAGTAGGTGCATGGAAGTTACTCACATCTCCTTCCTCACAACATAAACCACTACCTTTTTGGGTTAACGGGCACTTAAACTCCTCCTTACGTTTCAGCTCTTTGTGCGTACGATTAAGGGAGTTAATCAGCTCCTGCTGTATGTCTTTAAATGATGTTTCAGAAAATGAATCGTCCTTCTTTACACACAGTGAAGGATCCACTTTTTGACTTGCCAACTGCGAAACCAAGAAAATAGAAATTTATTTAACACGTCACCCCCATAATTAATAAGGCCAATGTCAGATGTAATTGGGCCCTAAAATTCATGCAGAATGGCAAGGGTAGCCTCTGACTTCAACTCATTGTAAATTACAGTCCTTTAGAAATCTTTTACATTAAGGATTGGGAAAAATACACACTTGTTAAAAGCTGCAAGCAAATTTTTCTCTGCGAATAGTGAAGACAAAACCATATTAGAAATTAAAACCCCTGTTTTCATTGAAACCTTTTTTTGCCCAAAGCACTAAACTAAACCTGCAAACATTAATCTGTGTGCAAAACACTCAAATTTTTATCACTTCTCTGCTTTCTCAAGACATTATCTTTCTCAAGACATTATCTGAATCAAACTGAAATAAGCCTGGTAATGAGTGCCGGCCAAGAAAAAGGAAGAGGCTATTAGAAATACAACTGGTAAAATCTGCCCATTTAATTCAGTCACTTGTAGACCTGAGACCAAAATAAACAGAGAGAGCATCACTTATGTCCCCACCCCAAAATTCCTTGTTTGCAACACTGGATCAAGTCTAATAGAGCTAATACAGCCTTTCCAGCCCTATTTTATACTCAGTAAAGAAAAGATCTTGAAAAAGCACCAAAGGCAAAGGTTCTGGGTGAAAATGTGCTACATTTGCTCTCAGGGCAAGACTGAGAACAGATTGTCACAAGACATGGACCTCAGGCCTCCTCAGTGTTCAGTCAGCCCCAAAGCAGTCTTCTGAATAGCATCAAGATATCAAATGTCTAGTGAATTATTCAAGCGCTAATAAATATCCTTAAAACTTTAAAATACATTTTAAAATAGTCTTACTTTCACACGATTTAACAGCACTGTAAGCAGTCTGACAGACTCCACTCTTCTCTGAGCTAGCAGGGATTTCCTTTCTTCCCATTTAGGCATATTCTCTGGCCACTGCTGTTCTTCAGCCGGTACCTTCTGCTGCTTTGGGGGGTGTTCCTCATCTCCATCTATCTGCCTCTCTTCTCTCCTCTCGAGCTTAGCTTTCCTTTTTCTCTCTTGAACTTCTTTTCATCACCACTTCTTTTTCTAGGTAATTATCAATATGGGACAATTTAGATGACACTTGTTTTACATTTTGCGTCCTGGGGAATTGGATGTAAGTCTTTGAAGTGCTAATAATAAGCAACCAGTCACCAAGAATCACATGTGGCTAACAAGGAATCTCGTTTCTTAAATAAAATGTTTAAAAAACATAAATTATACACACCCAACTGATCCCCACAGTTAGAAAGCTGTCTCTTCAAACAGTTTGTATTCTTGGATTTTCTTTATAAGCACTGCCAAGACAACAGCATCACATGATTGATTGTCCCCAAGGACACAACTAGAGACTAATCATTTGGATCTAATTCTTAGATTAACAGATCTCCCCTACAGATTAGCACGAGGGTCCCATTTAAGAGGTATTACAAGAGTAATTCAGGGGTTATCAGTGAGCAAGGCTTACCCAGAACCAAGGCCTTTTCTGTTGCTCACTCACCCTACCAGTGAGGAGGCTGGGGGTGCACGAGGAGCTGAGAGGAGAGACAGCCAGGACAGCTGATCCCAACTGACCCAAGGAATATCCCAGACCATCTGGCCTCATGCTCAGCAATAAAGCTAGAGGAGAAGGAGGAAGGGTGGACATTTGGAGGGATGGTGTTTGTCTTCCCAAAAGACTGTTATGTGGGATGGAGCCTTGCTGTCCTGGGGATGCAGAACACCTGCCTTCCCTGGAAAAGTGGGGAATGAATTCCTTGTTTTGCTTTCCCTGTGTACGTGGCCTTTGCTTTACCTATGAAACTGTCTTGATCTCAACCCTCCAGTTTTCTCACATTTACCTTTGTGATTCTCCTCCCATCCCACTGGGGAGAGGGAGAAGGAGTGAGCAGCTGTTGTAGGACTTAATTACCAGCTGGGGTTAAAGCACAACAGGCTATCACTACTTTTTGGAAACTTTGCCCTGTAGGAAGTAGATCTACCAAATAATCAACATGACGCATTGCAAAAACCTCCAGAAAATTCAAGGAATAGTGTTCACACAAATAAGTGTTTAAAAATAGTTTTTTAAGAAGTATTTGAATAAGGAAGAATTAGCAATGGAAGCATAGCAGTGCTTTCAGAGACCTAGCATTAGATTCACTATGTTCTGCATTCTAAGTGTCTTTTTTTCAAGAAGGTGCCTAACATGATTGATTACTGGTGACAGTTTAGGATGCCATCCAAACACATTATCCAAAGAATTAAAATTTCAATATACTACCATTACTCATATGCAAATTTAAGAACACTGCACTAAAGATAACAACAATAAAAAATAACACGCAAAAATGGGTAAAGACAGAAAAGTATTCATTTCATAGCTTTGGACTTTCCAGTCAACTGGGAGGCACTGAGAAATGCATATCACATTAATTTTATTTCAGGGCATAAGGACATTGATTTAAGACGTTGCAGCACAGAGCAATACAAAAAGCCCACATGCAGAACCTTAAAGAACCATTCCTCAGAATAATATGAGAGCAACAGCTCTCTGATTTCACTGTAGGCCCACAGAATCACAGAATTATCCCATCTGAAAGCAACCTCAGCATATCTCCAGTCCAACCTTTCTCATAATCCAGACCCCTGCATCTGATGCCTTACATGCAGAATTATCATTATGGTTTTCTTTCCAAAATATAAATTAACAGCTACATAGTATTGTTTCAATTTCTCCAACTCCTGTTTCCTCAAAGCCTGGATTTTTACACAGCCACTCTTCTGGTATTTTACTCGGTATGAGGAAGTGTAACAAATCTCAAGAAAAAGGGACAATCTCTAAAAATATACTCTCACCTTTCAACCCCCTCTCTTTTTTTTCCCCTTTTTCGAACGTGCTCCTGTTCTTGCAGCTTTAGTCTTTCCAGGCTTCTCTGTCTTATGGCTCCTTCACTAAAAATGTCTGGTTGTGTCAAAAGCCACCTGTCACAGAAGAAGCAGAATCAGACTTAGCAGCCCAGTTTGCTGTGTGTTTACACAAACACAGACAACCTGCTGAGCAAGGTGACTACCAAAATACCACTACACTCGTGAGAATGCCTCTCTCTGCCCTGACATACAAGAACATCTGAAGTTCATATTGGGTTGGCAATCAAGCTCAAACATCCCTCTCCCAAATGTCTCCTCCTGCTGTGACATCAGGGGCTCACAATCTCACATCATACCTTTGACCAAACCCATTCCTGGTAGGCTCTTCTGGGGACTCAAAGTTCAGCATGTTCAGCACAGCATTCCTAATTGCAAGAGTCACGCAGTTCTGCCAAACCTAGAGTTCACTGACTCTCAGAGCAACATCTTTTGGATCAAATGCTTGTTTGCTTGCTTAAAAATTTATGGATTCTGTTGATGTGTGCTGCATTTCATCAGCTTCAAATGCCCAGATGTGAGCACATTAAAAGAAAACACTCAAGCAAGTTGTATCAACGGCTATCTATACTGAAAAAATAAGTAATAGGAAGTATTATTTCCAGCACAGAGGGATATTTCATAGTCGCAGTTTAGAAATTACCAGCTGGGAGAAGAAAACGAAATTAGGTACTCCCTAATAAGTGCTTATGGAGATAAACCAATAGGCTGCTGAAATTAAGCTTCTAGGTTGTATATTTTCTTTTATAATGCAACACTAGGCATAACACTTCAATGGATTCATCTCTCAACATACTTAAACAAAAAGATACAGAGAATAGGTACCATTTTCTAGCCAAGAATCACCAGGCAGCTGCTACAGCTACTTCATATTTAACAATAAGAAACTAAGTATCTTTCAGAGTTCGTGAGATCATCTCCCAGTTTCAGTGCCAGCTACACCGAAAATATTGACAACCCTTAGATTACCCAGAGAAATTTTTCAGGAAATCAAAACAGTATAATGCTGGGTTTTGATTAAAGGAGTTAAGTTCAGATACCTGAACTCCATATATCAGTATACCTATATCTAGTACAAACAGGATAATCACACGGGGTTTTTTTGCCCCTCACATGCTAATTGTCAAAAAAAGTTTACAGAGAGGTTTCCACTAGTTATCAAGGACATTTCAGGCCTAAATTCAAGGAAAGAGAAACAGAAGTTGGCAAACCACTATCTGTGCCAGTTTCTTCCACAAAGTCTCAGCATCTAGTCACAAGTAAAGCTTAGTGTATTTTAATGCTATCCATATGCTATATTTTTCTTTATTTTATAGATACCATTTAAACATAAATACAGATTAATCAAATGGAGGAAAAAAGGATACATGTACAAAGAGAACTGCAAGAGTGCCACATAAAAGCTTCCGCTGAAGAAACATCGAAAAAAGTTTATAAGATGGTTTTCATAGGTTATAAATTATACTGCTATTACTTGAAAAATGCCTGTTTGCTTTCAATATGGGAATGTACAGGGGAAGACAAGCACAGAAACGGTTTGGTGAAAGAGGGTGACTGCACTTTTTTGAGAATGACGAAGAAAAAAACGCATATATGTAGTGGAGGAAAAGCTAGTGCAATTAACGTTAACATAAAATAACCAGGAATCTCTGGAAGCAGCAGCTCCAGCACAGACTGCAGCACTGAATCGCTCCTCTTAGGGAACTCCTGCCAAATGCACTCAGAATTAACTCTGTCAGGCAAGGCTGAATCCCTCAGGATTAATCTCTACACACAGCTGTGTGTATATACAGACACACCTTCAGTGTCTCATAGGCAAAGCAGAAACAAAGTACTTTCTACAAAACTGAAGCAGTGAGTAATCTCTGGAGTCCTTTCTGCCCACTGTGCCTCAAGATAAAGAGCTTCCCAAAGCTTTCCACCAAGTTAGTGCCAACTAAACTTCTGCCACCCCACTAAGATTTGTGGTGCAGCAGGTTAAAACATCCAGGACTCTGTTGTTGCAACCTGTAGAGATATGAAAGTCAAGCCTGCAGACCACCCAGTGTACACAAAATCTTGTTCTGTTTTGCAAGTACATCTTTTATTAAACCAACTGATATATTATCCTGCCCTCGCAAAATCTTCTTTCACTTATATCCTTATACCATCACAGCTGCAACCATCTTCCTACTACTGCAATAAATCACCTAAAAGCCCTAAACTCTCTTCATTGAGCTGAGTAAGCAAAAGTGGTTTGCAAGTGCACACCATTACCCTTGCTCCTCTCCACTTGTGTTCATAGCCAGGAGTTCTTCAAGCATCAGAAATTTATTTCTCACTACATAACTGTGTACAAAGCACAGAATTATTTACTGGCTGATCCACTGATTTGCTGCTCAGCAGCATGGCCTTTTGGAATCAACCCTCACACATCAATAAGCCACTACCTTAACTGTTGCAACTGACAAATCACAAGAAATTTGACGTTCAATCCCTTTACCAAATTTGGCCACGCTGCCATGGTAGTAACATTTGGAACACATCTGCCCTTGAACTGGGGTTTATTACAATAACTGCAGGCTGAACTGTCCTTATCTTACAACACCCTAAATTGTGTCACCTAAGTTCATACTTTAAAACAAACTTACACTTTAGAGAAAAATTAACAACCTGGCAATATCTAACCTGAAACGCTCACATAGTCCATATGAGCAACATGCAAGTAGTGGGAATAATTGTTCCAAAGGCTCTCCTCACATTTGCTCACTGTACTGCTAGCTGAAAGAGCTCTTACCATCCCCAGTTTCCCAGCTGGTCACTCATGCCAAGCCCTGGGCCATCACAACAGTTTCAGAGACCATACCATCAACCAGGTCAGGAAACAGGGTTATCTTGAAGAGAAAAAAAAATCGTATTTTGCTAGGTTATTTTTCAGACATTTGGTTTCCCTGCTCTCATGGACAGTGTGGCCCCTGACAAGTCCCTCCAGCAGAGCTGAAGGCAAGCTTGAGGCAAAGGAAATCTTTTAATTCTGCAGAGGTGGGTATGCAGGAGTACTACAAGCTAATGTAAGGTGGCAAGTGCATGTATTGATCCACAGCAGAAGAGTTTATCATGCACAGAAAAAAAGCTGGGGTTGTTTAGTCTGGAGAAAAAGAAGCTGCTGTGGGGAGGGGGGCCTTATGACTCTCTATAACCACCTGAAAGGAAGGTCTCTCAAGTCACCTCTCTCAAGTAATGTGAGAGGAAATGGCCTCAAATTACATCACAGGAGGTTTAGATTTGATATTAGGAAAAACTTTTCCACTGAAATGGTGATCAGGCATTGGAAGAGGCTGGACACACCATCCCTGGAAGCCTTCATATGGTTTGTGGATGTGGCACTTGGAGACATCATTCAGCAGTAAACATGGTAAATGTTACTGGTTAGGCTCTGTGGTCTTAGAGGGCTTTTCCAACCCTAGTGATTCTGTGGCAAGCATTTACCAGAAAGTCACTTGAAGAAGTTTAAAGAAGAGCTTTAAACTGATTTTTAACATAAGAGTTTATCCAGCCTGTTCTATGCAAAATTAACTGAAAAGGAGAGATGATCACAAGTGCTGCTGCTCTCACGAATATTGCAATAAAGCAATAAGCTGGGAGTGAACACTCCCAGCACCGCGATGCTCCACGCTGTCTGAGGCGAAGGGACGGAGCCACTGAAGGCCGCGGTCCCCTGAGCCCCGGCAGCGCCGCAAGGCGGGTGCCGGCAACACCGGCCGGGGGCAGCCCGGCGGGCAGGGCCCAGCCCTCAGCGGCTTCAGCGGGAGCCGCGGGGCCGCGACCGGGGGGCTCCCACT
>VZTZ01022849.1:454101-486340 GCA_013400955.1 Drymodes brunneopygia | reverse complement strand
GGCGGAGAGCGGCGGACGCGGCAGCACCGATGGACCCGCCCCGGGGCGCGGCTCCTCCGCCCCGCCCGCCTTCCCCGCCTCCGGCGCGCGGCCGGCTGCCCGCAGCGCTGTGTGGGGATTTCACGGGTGTTCTTGAGGAACGAGACGCGAAGCGAGTCTCAGGAGGTGCCAGTGGGTGCTCTTCCTGCCTGGCTCTTCGCCCGTGACCTGCACGGCCGGCCTCGGCTGCAGCCACCTGCTGCCGGCATCTTCGGCCTGTGGGCATCATGTGTGTGCATTGTACTAAAAATAAGCCAAAAAGTCTTTTGCAGATGAGCAACAAAAGCAAAACCCTGGAAGAAATATCACCCTTTTCCTTGAACTCTTGAAGGTTTGAAATCTTCTGTTTCCAAGCACTATTAATGTATCACAAGTTATACCAATTTATTTTTGTTTTTCTCCTCCTTGATGGTTAAATGCTTTCTTCTCACCAAGAAAGTACAACACCATAAGTAGCTGAGTTCCTAGACAGAGATGCAATTCTAGAGAGACGTTTTTCAGCTCTTTTATTGATCTGGGAATAGTCCATTGGCTCAGCAGCAGAGCATTCTTGCCAAAGGCGGACCGAGAGTCATCCGATACCGTTCTGTTGAATGCGCTGTAAAAAGATACCGAATATAGCTTTCAGTTTGAGTGGAGTTGTTTGGCTGGTTGGTTTTTTTGGTTTGGGGTTTTTCTTTTGGGGGGGTGGTGGTATTTTGTTTGGAGTTTTTTATTATGAGAAACAGAACAACCTGTTGTGGAGCAAATCTCTGCTACTACCTTCGTACTGGCTGTTATCCCCTCACTCCATAGATTCTGTTCTCTACTTGTATCTCTTTTCCACTTTCATCTCTCCCCTTCCTGTGCCTTTTTTTCTTTTCTCTGGCAGCACGTCAACAAAACCTGAACTAACTGACCTCATAAATCTTATTAATGATGTTCACTCAGTTCCACCATCAATACTGAGCGCTTCAGGAGCAGAACGCGGTGGTTTGTGTAGCCGTGCCTTGCTGCATTCGCTCCCTGTGGAAATTTAATTGCAATGAAAAGGGGTGTGTCCTGAGTGCAGCTGGGTCACTGTTGCGAGGCCGCTTCTTTTTTGCGGCTACATAAATGGAAATAATGTAATTATCCACGAATTCGGGCGCAAACAGGGGCAGGGGCACAGTCCGGGCTCACCCGCGGGCAGCGCCGCTCCGCTCCGGGATCCGCTCGGGGATCCGCTCCGGGTTTTCNCACTGCCGGCGGGGGCTGCGCGGCGC
Source organism: Drymodes brunneopygia (assembly GCA_013400955.1). Taxonomy (NCBI): domain Eukaryota; kingdom Metazoa; phylum Chordata; class Aves; order Passeriformes; family Petroicidae; genus Drymodes; species Drymodes brunneopygia. The sequence continues at coordinate 485,057 of VZTZ01022849.1, read as the reverse complement.
CGGGCGCAGCCTGTGCCACACCGAGGGCGTGCGGGCCCTCTGGAAGGGGAACCTCACGGCCTGCCTGCGCCTCTGCCCCTACAGTGCCCTGCAGCTCGCCGCCTCCCGCCGGTAAGCGACCGGCCCGCGCGGGCTCCGGGGGCTCCGGGACGTGCGCTCCCGCGCCGGCCTTCGCGACAGCGGAGGGGAGCGGAGGGAAAGTGCCGGGTTTAGTCCAATGTCTATGTCTCTGCCGGGCGATCAGCTGCCCGTGCGCCCCTTCTCCCCAAAGACGCGGACCCTTGCTTAGAATTTTAATTACTTAATTTATTCAGCGCGTAGCGATTGTTAGGGCCTGCTTATATGCCAGCAATTGCTTATAAAATCATAGGTATTCTTCAAATGATGAAGGGCCGATAGTCTGTCAAAATTCTTTTGCTCAGGTTCCTTTAGAAATGAAGTTACAGTGCAACCTGCAGGTGAGGCTGTCACGTCTGTTCTTTGCAACCAGTTTGTTTAATTTATATGCTCTCCAGTATTTGCTTGTATCAAAGAAAATAACAAAATCACAGGTCTGATATTTTACCCTGGAGGACTTTATCATGCAGGAGTTGTTAAGCAAATTTGATTGGTTTTGACGTTGATATGTGACATTATTTGTTTAAAGATCTTGTTTTGGATAATACACAGATATTAAACTAAGGTAAGTGCTGGAAGGACTGCAGCAGGATGAACATGGAGCAGTGCTGATGGAGCTCTGCCAACCGTGCTGTTTCCTAGGATTCCCTTCTGCTGTCAGTATCTCTCAGCCTTTGCAGGGAGTGCCTGACTGTTTGCACACACCAGAATGTTTTGCCACTCTGGGGGCTGGGCTTCATTCTTCTTTTTTTTTTTTTTTTTATTTGCAGTCAGCTGTTCATTGTAGCACATGACCTTTCCACCCGGCTGGGCGATGAGTTGTTCTGTTCTGGGCAGCAGCACAGCCTCGCTGGCGCTGCCAACCCGCTGGGTTTGTCACTCATCTGGCCCAGCAAGTCACCTGCCCATTACTGCCTGCGCCCTTCAGGAGACCACAAATGAAGTGCCCCTAAAACTGGGCAGCTTTGTTGTGCCACAATAGACGCAGTGGTCAAGCAAAGAGCGAGATAATGTGAGTGGGAAGGCACAAGCAGTAATTTAAATGTAATTTAAAGTTCACAGAAAAGTCAGTGTGTTACGCCAACATAAAGCAGTTGATTTTGAGCAAAATAACTTAATTGTTTATTCAGCTTGAAACAGGGTATTCCCTTTTCAAGGCTAAAGTTTGTGTCTAGTTTGCACAGGGTGTTCTGAATTATGGGTGGAAGTAGGCTACCAGGAAATTAAAAACAACATGCCTATGCTTAATCCTTGATACACTCTTTTGGAATCTTTGAAAGCCTTTCTGCTGGGAGAATGATGTGCATGAATGCAAGAAACACAAGAAGAGAAATGTTATAGGGCAGCTTAGGTAAACAGCCCCAGGAGGAGCAGGACTGAGCACAGTCAGCATGCCAGGGGCAGTGAGTCCATGCTTCCTCAGCAATTACTCTGCACAGACTCTTGTCTTTCCATGGTAGGTCTAAATGTTATCAGTAGTGCCTAGAGACACCCCACAACCTTCCCCGAGCATTTGTGCACACATAGGAAAATTGGGCTGTGTGGGTTTAGGGACTGTATAAGACACACAGGATAAAAGGTTTATGCCCTTTCGCTTCTGCTTGGCCAGGCTTTCTGCCCTGGACACTCCCAGGGCTCAAGGCAAGTAGATGCAAGGATTTGTCATGCAGTAGAAAATGCAAATTCATGTGAAAAAACATCAACTGAGCGAGCAGTGACTTGTAAATATTTGCAAATTATTTTGTTCTGCACATGGTTACATCATGTGGGTTAAATGTAGATGTGCTGTTTAGATGTTTTAGTTCATGCTTCCAGAATAGAATAATACATTTCTTTTCCTTCAGCTAAAACTCTCAAGTGTTTTTACTTGCTTCTTGCTGCCTCCAGGACCTCTCTGATGTAGCAGTTTCCTGTCATAGAAAAGTCCTTCAGTGCACCACAAATGCATGATTTCTGTGTAGCTTTTAAAACTGTGCTTCAATCTCAAATTTTCAAATTGAGACTTAAACTCCTGAGCATAATAATGCCTGAACATAAGTCTTCTCCAGAGGTGTGTCCCTGTGGACCTTCCTGTCCCAACATAAGTAACAGAGGAAGGTTCAGTTGCTCTCAGAAGGCCTGTGATTGCATTGTCTGCATATTTCCTCTAATGTGAGAACCTTAACTGGCAGGTTGGACCAATGTCTTTAACTGATGATCAGATAATTTCTTGCAGATGTGTTTTAAATCATTGTAATTTTCATCCTGTATATGGAAATATAAAATAAAGAGATTCATCCTGTAGATGGATGCTTGTGTGGTGTTACGTATAATAAGAGCTTGGATGAATCACGTGTTAAAATTTCAATTCCTGCTGCTGAAGGGGCTTGTGGAGACAAGAAAATTTGCATCAAGAATCATCTGCCTTCATTTTTCATGTGTTTTTTTCATTATGTCATTAATAGTACTTCTTTTATGTATTTGCTTTAGACTTGTCACCCTTTTCATGGATGAGCTGGGCCACATCTCACACTGGAGAGCCATCCTGGCAGGGAGCCTGGCTGGCATGGTTGCCACCGTCGTGACGTACCCCACTGATGTGATCAAAACGCGGCTCATCGTGCAGAACCGGCTGGAGCCATCTTACCAAGGGATTCTGCACGCCTTTTACAAGATCTATCATCAAGAAGGACTCCGTGCACTCTACCGTGGTGTTTCACCAGCAATATTAGGTAAAACAGTACTGGGGTGAAATCACCTCGCTGACTGGTTTTTGTTGCAGCTGGGTAGTGTGTTCACTTGCTCACTTGACTTCAAAAGCAAATAGGAATGTTTTCCTGTGGAAGATGTGGAGATTTGCAAGGCACTGCAATACTGATAACCTGTGCTGCAGCTTTATTACTTCAAATTAGGACCAAGTGTGTAGCATTTTATGTATGGTTAAGTGTTCAGCAAAATACTCTTTTCCTTCTTTTATGGATGATCTAGTTGTGCTTGGATGCACAACTTTCACCATTAAACTCTTAAAAAACATTTATATACATACACACAGAGTGCTTGTAATTCCTGTCAAGGTGTGAGAGTGTCTCCCAAGCTGTTCAGTGAAACCAGTGTGAGCTGTAGTGTATAGCAGATGTGAAAAGTGAAGATTAATTATAGTCTCTCTTTATTTGAAATTACTTTCTAATTGTTTATTTATTCTCCATAGCCTTTAAAAATGCCATTTAACTGAGTCCACTTTTTCACAATATGACATTATATAAAATGCATAACAACAACAATATAACTGTATAATCCCACTATAAAACCGATGAGAGCATGAAACAAGCAAAAGAGGCCAGAAGTATCCCTCATCAGCCTGGCTGAAGACATAGCTCTGTTAACCTGTGCAGGTGCTAGGGTTGGGTTGGACTGGGAAAGAGCTTGTCACAAGGGAGAACCTGGAGAAACACCTGACCTGTCATGAGACTATAGCAGTTAATAATTCTGACAGTGTGCACATTTTAATAGGTAAATGTATGCCCCTATCAGCACATCTAGATGCTACACTATGAGTGTTTGGTGCTAAACCAGGGACTAAAGAGTAAAGTTCTTCAAAATCTGGATTGGATTTGGGAATGTGAGATATTTAAATTGGCTCCTCCCAATTTTCTAGTTATGTGATGAGCAGCTCTCTTCTCTTGGTTTACAGTGTGTTGATGTAATCCTGTCTGGTTTGCTTTCTAGGTGCTGTCCCATTTTCTGCAGGGTCATTCTTTGTTTACATCAATCTAGACAAAATCTGGCAAGAACCCATAGATCGTTTCACTCCTCTTCAGAACTTCATAAATGGCTGTGTAGCAGCTGCTGTGGCACAGACACTTTCTTTCCCCTTTGAGACTGTCAAGAGGAAGATGCAGGTACAGAACACTCATGTTACCAGTACTTTGTCATAGATGCTTGATGCAAGAGCTTGGGACAACTCTAGCCAGGTGATTATGGGTGCCACTTTATTTCTCTTACCAGTAAGCTACAGAGACTTTGGTTTTGATTTTGTTGGATTTTTGCTCATTTGGGGGCTTTTGTTTGTTTGTTGTTTTGTTTTTAAAGTCTGGAAATTATTGCTACAAATGGATTGTTATACCTTTAATGTGAGTTCAGGTATTGTCATGGGATATGTGCATGCTCTCAGACTTCATCTCTGTAGCTTTATTTCTTTTCTTTTTTGTAGCAGTTCCATCAAGTTCTCAAAATTCAGAACTGGCAAACCTTCTGTGAAATACAGGGTGAAAGTTTGCCAGCTGAAGAAATTCAGTCCCCTTGGTGGTAGGCAGGATGAAGGAGATCCATGTCATTTTCAGAGCCTGTGTGTCATGCCTCACCACAAAACAAACAAACTTGCTTAGTATTAAGTCTGAAGGATCATAACTGTCCTTGCTCTTATTTCTGACTCCTCTAGTTAGCAAGTGACTTACCAGCTGCAGGTGCTGCTGTTTTCCTGGAGCTTTAGCAACATGAGAGTTACTGTATCTTCCTGATCCTTTCTCCAGAAGTTTAACAATAATGATCTAAAAAAGACCTAAAGCCCCCAAAACAACCACTGTCTCACAGCTGCCATCTCACTGACATAATTCACTTGCTGATATTGACTTTTCATTAGAACTTCATCAGTAGAGAGACAGTGCATAGCTTTCATCATATGGTCATTCTCTGGCAGGGGCATATGAGTTTGGGTTTTCAGCCCAGTTCATGGGAATGCAGATGTATGGTAGGATTTTGTGATCTTATTAGAAAAACAGTCATTTGTTGTGGCAGCCTTATATGGGTCCTTGCCCCCTTCATCAAGTGGTAGCCTGGTCAGCAAGTCACAAGGTAGCAAAAGGTCAGTGAAACTGTGAATTTCCCTCTCCTGCTCCCCAAGTTCCCCTTTTCAGGGCTCAGATGCCATGTCACAGAAGCCTTCACTGCCCTCTGTCCATATTGTAGCAGAGAACCTCAGCAGGAGGAGTAAGAGCTTTCATCAGACCAGCTCGTGTAGCTATGTGTCCAGAAGTCAAGGTTTAAACTGAGCCCTTTCATCAGGTATCTTATAAAATATTTCATACAAGAAAGAGATTCTGAGAATGGAAACTTAATCATTTTATCCAGCTGTACCAGTGGGCCTAAGAAAAGCAAATACTCCTTACAAGCCTTCTTTTATGTTATATCCTTAGGCTCACAGCAATACTGTTGCTCTGAAGAATAAAAGAAAATAAAGGCATTTACTGTGCTGTTTCCCTTTTAATATTTTCTGTCGATGCAACAGTTACTTGAGCATTCAGCTTTTGTAATCAGTTCAAAAAGAGGTTTTGGCTGTAACTGGTGCGATGATTTGTGTCAGGCCGTGTCGTGACAGGCATGTGAAGCAGTGGCAGGCCCGCGTTTCATTTTCCTGCCACTGGGCCGTGCTCTTCCACCAGAGGGACACTTCATCATCTGATCCAGCAATGCGGGAACTGGATTTACTGCCTGTATATGTAGGAAGTGGAGAGGCTAAAAATACTTTGCATGAAAACAAAAGGCTCATCAACAGAGAGGGTTTCTTCCTCATAAGTGCATTGCAACACTGAACAGTGATTTGCTGAGCATAGAGAAACACCTCCTGTTCAGTGATTTATTCTGAAGGCATGGGAGAAGGCAAAGGTATTTCAAAAGAATGAGCTGCCTGGGTGTGAAATCCTGTAATTTGTTGGGTACTTGAAATTGCTTCATTCATGGAGAGTTGTCCAGGAAAGAGACCTGTTGAAAATTGCAACCCGTGCTGATACCAAGAGCTCACTGGAGCTCCTGCAAGGTTATCCAAGAAGTCTGAGTTTCCAGTTAGCTTTGCAGGGATCAGCTCTGCTTTGTGCTTGCTGGGCTGTGCAGTTTGTAGGGTGCTGAGCAGAAGAGAGAAATGCCTAGTACAGCACCAGGAAAGGTATCATGCAAAGGGATGGACCTAGAAAGGGGGAGAATAAAGAAGAGGAAAAGAACTTCAAGACATTTCAGAGTTCTGTAGAAAGTAGGGGAGCAGATACTTCTGACACAGTTCTTCTCAGGCATCTTATTCTGAGCAGCCTCTATTCAGTGCTTCAGCTTTCTGGCTGATATAGAAAGAGGGGGGATACAAAAGCTTTCAGCTACCCCTGGGCCTTGTGTGTGCTCTGCAGTGCACGTAGGGAAACTGGGCTTTTTTGAAGCAGTGAATGTTGGGTTTGTGTATGAAGAGGAGCCCAGCACACTGTGGAAGTCAGTATCCAATTCCTTTTCCCTCCCTTTTGTCCCACCAGTCTGGCAGATGGAGGGAGTATGTTGTTAAAGAAGATTTTTCCAGTGAAGGTGCTGGTGATGGGAAGCCAGGGAGTTGTAAGAATCTCAGGAGCTTCAAAAACTGAGAAACTAGGACACAAGGCTGTCTCCATTGATTCTGGGATGGAGTACAAGCATGAGACCAGGACACCCAGTTCAGATCTAGATACCTACCTGATGTGGTAGGCAGTCTTAGAAGAGTTAGCTCCATTCATCTCCTCATCTGGACAATGCTTGGATTGTTTGCATAGACTGGGAAATGAATTCTGCTATGGGAGGAAGAAGAAGGTGCTATTTTGGATCTCCGTTGTAATAATCTCGCTTCATCCTTTCTCCCTTTACATATCTGAATCCTACACTTCTGACATTGGCTGCTTCTGTCACTGACAGCTGTGGGAGTAGGAGCTGACTGTCAGCGAACAATTCTTGAGGAAGAATTGTGTTTTGGTGACGCTTTATGATGTCAGATTTGCTCTGTAACCATGGCTTCTTCCGCCTTTGCTGTTAGAATTAGCTTTATTGAGTTTACTTTTTTTTTTAAAAGATGCTGTGTTTGCTATATATACCTGAATGTTTTTCTTAAAAGAAATGTTAATGAATATGAGTGAGTCTTACTGAATATTTGAGTCCTCTTACTGAATATTTGAGTCCTCTGTGTTGTGCTTATCCTAATTTTATTCCTTTATCTTCCTTTTTTCACTTTGCTCCTGATTGGCATGTTAGAGAATTCAGAGGTACTGTATGCATGTTTCAGCATGGAAATATGGCTTTCGTTGTACATCTATAGAAGGGGATTTGTGAAAGAGAGGGTTATTCAAGGGCATGTTCTTTATTAAGTGTTTTCTTGACTTACGATGTATCTGTTTCTGAACAAAAACTTACTTATCTTTATATCCTTTCTGACTGTTAATCTTTGCTTTCTTTCCTTACCTCACAATATAGTGTTCTTTGTTAAATCCAGTTTCTAAGCAATATTCAAATACAGCCCTTTTTACCTTGCAGACTTGCATACAAGAAGACGTTTTTCTTTTTCAATTTTTTTCTACCTTTAGCAGGGAAATTTTCCTTTGAATGACTCTGGGTCTAAGGAAGCACTGGTAATGTTTCTACTTTCCCACATGTTTTTTTTGCCGATGATAACCTTCATAAGTGCCTGTTGGACTGAGCTGTGGCATTTCAGTAAGGAAAGATGAATTTAAAGCTGTTACAGGCTGTACAGAAGATTATTATTAGAATGGCATCCATCCCAGGCTATGCATGGAACTGAAAACCTACAAACACACAAATGGTCAATGCAAACCCAATAGCCAAGTTTGGCACTTCCCTCTGTGCTCGTGACGTGCAGAGGTGGGCTCAGACACCCCTGAGTGGCACTTCCCAGCCTCTGTCCCAGACTGACCTGTGACCTTGGCAGTTTTTTAAGCAAAATGCACGAAGATATCATTAAAGCTTCGTAGATACTCCACAGTTACTCCTCACCTGCTTTCATGAACAAACTTTGCGTAGTTTTCAGAAGCTCAGCCCTGTCTCTATATTTTCATATCTGTGACTAAGACCTATCTTAAACTCTCTTTCACCTGTAAATGCTACTCAGGTATAGCTCTGTCATCAAACCCTTGTAATATAAAATAAATCATACTGTTACTAAAGTGCAGGATTCAGCACATTTTTGATGTTGACTGCACTGCATCCTCAAGCTGTGAGGACATCTCTGTGGGGGAAGCATTGTTCAGTGCTGATCTTTCTGTTTCGAAGTGCAGGCTTTGACTTTGCTTCACTCCTGCAAACAAACAGGCTTACTGGTTTTGGTTAGTCTAGATTGTTGCCATGCATCACCCAAGAAGTGACCTCTTTTCAAATTCAGTCAGTTTGGCCTTGGCTGCCTATAAATCTGCAATGTGTTTTGGGTTTTTTGTTGGATTTTTTTTTTGTTCTTTGGAACACAAGATGCTCTGCAAATGTGAAATCTGTTGTAAGTTATGTAAATGCTATGAATTAGCAACCTGAAGAAATTTTGTTGGATATTTTCCTTTGTGAGGTACCTTGTTTAAAGTAAAAGCCTCTCTTTTAAAAGGGATACTGTTATTTAAGTATTTATTTAAAAGGAGTCCCCTTGCATGGTAAAAGTCAGTCTAGCAAGAACCCAGTGGCTGGGTTATAAAGAGTTTTGAAAAAGAGAATGATAAATGTTCCTTCTCTCTGCTGAGATGAGGAGCAGTGCTCCTGCTTTGCTTAAGCGTGAGTGACTCGCAAAGTGTTCTGTCACTGGGGACAGTCCCTGGGCTGGTGTGCAGCCTCTGGAAGCTCACAAGCTGTACTGTCACTGCTGGTGGTGAGATCTGTGTTCTCATCAGATGGGAATAGGAAAGTTATTGGAGTCATGGCCTGGTTTAAAACTAAGAAATCCTTTTTGGGTCATGTGGTTCACTCGATATCTCAAAAGCATACATGCTCTGAGACTTTGTGCAGGGAGACCCTTAAATAATGAACAGCATGAAGCAAAAGTTTTCATAAATTGAGTCATTTGACCACACAAATTCCATAGTGTGGAAGCAAATAAGGAGCAATATTACTACTTCTAATATGATTTCCTAAGTGGGGCTTATATGGTTGCTAGCTGTCTGTCCTTGTCCTTGCCCCCAGTAACTTTTGATTCTGCAGTCCAGCTTCAAGTAAACTTGACAAAAGAGTGGAGATTTCAGAGATACTAACTTCCATCAAGTGTTGTGAAAACAAGTGCACAGATAGGTGAAATATTTTAGAGTCTCATCTCTAAGGGGGAGGCTGCAGTGTGAGTTCTTACTTTTCTTACTTCTGTCTATGATCTCACACTCACCTTCTTCTTGCTGCTGGGGTTCAGGCATCATCCAGGCTCCCATGCCCTGGGTGGTACTTGAATTTGAGACCAGCTAGCTCCTCTGGTTATCAGCAAATAGGTAATAGATGTCAGATTGTGGTTGTGGTAAAATCCCTTCTTTCCTTCTCTTTTTTACTGTATCTGAGTACTTTGAGCTACCTGCGATTTTTATTGTTTCATTGATGTTGTTATAAAGATATTTTATACCACTTTCTGAAGCTATTGCAGAATACTGCTCTGCTGCTGAGGGTAGTGTTTGGTCCAGTAAATGGTCAAGACAGTGCCTGAAAAAAATCTAGGGAGCATAACATAGGCTTTGCTTTCTGTAACAGCCCAGATCAGCTTTTATGAATCTGAACAAATCTCAGAATCATTTCTCTTACATCCCCAGACTTCCACAGGAGAAAAGCATGAGGACTGTCTGTCTGTCAAGCTGAAACATTGAACAGTGTTAGCAGGAAAACTGGGTAAGAGGAAGAAATTGTAGATGAATAATTGGAAGCAGGACTGGGCTGCTTTAACTGTGAGGTCTGCCTTGTCTCTAAACCTATTCATCCAAGAAGCTGTGGTGTGATAATTATGTAATACTCACCTTGAGGTAGATTAGCTTAGCACTGCAGCACAGTGGCCTGCTGAAGAAAAGCAGGAAAACACATTGCACCAGTTTGAAGTGCAGGAAGTCTGAGGGATGGCAGCACACGATTCTCTCCAAATGATCTTCCCAGACACTAAAGTAGCCACCATGCCCTCAATCTGAGATTTGGTAGTGCCAGCTGATCATGTCTGCCAGCCTCTTACTCAGCTCTATGATCAGTGTGGTGTGAGTGAGCTCTTTAATCTGCTTTGGGACAGACCAGATGGGTTAACTCAGCCCACCTTTTTAAACTCCATAAGCTCAGCCAGCAGACAGACCTGACACAGGCTGGGTTCACTGCTGTTCACACACAGCAGTGTGTGCTGGAGCAGGTCATTCTCCCCCTGTACTCGGCACTGGTGAGGCCACACCTTGAGTGCTGTGTCCAGCTCTGGGCCCCTCAGTTCAGGAAGGACGTTGAGATGCTTGAGCACGTCCAGAGGAGGCAACAAGGCTGGTGAGGGGCTTGGAGCACAAGCTCCGTGAAGAATGGATGAGGGAGCTGAAAGAAAGGAGGCTCAGGGTAGACCTTATCACTCTCTACAGCTACCTGAAGGTGGCTGTAGTCAGGTGGGGGTCGGACTCTTCTCACAGGCAACCACTGACAGAACGAGAGGACACAGCCTTAAGCTGTGCCAGGGGAGGTTTAGGTTAGATGTCAGAAAAAAAATTCTTCACTGAAGGAGTGATTGGGCAATGGAATCATCTGCCCAGGGAGGTGGTGGAGTCACTGTCCCTGGATGTGTTTAAAAAAATACTGGACGTATTGTGCCATGGTTTAGTTGACAAGGAGGTGTTAGGTTAGGTCATAGGTTGGACTTGATGATCTCAAAAAATATTTTCCAACCTAGTTCATTCTGTGATTCTGTGATTTGTTTGTAGGTGATTTATTTTGATTTGGTATAAATCCTTAACTCATCCACATAAGGCAAATGAAAGAATGACCTGTGAAAAGCCCTAGCCCTGTTAAAAATTAATTTTCTCCTCAATTCCTAGATAGGCATCAGGAGATGCAGGAACTAGTGTTGCCATCCACTGTGTGAAGTGTGGGACCAAGCCAGTCTCCCTAAGGGCTTGCACCATGAAATAAATTAGTGCTAATGTGCATGAAAATGTTGCACCCATTTGTAGGGCTTGAGCTGAACCATCATGAGGTGTTTGGAAGCCACCCAGAGCTGCCCATGCAAGGGGTTTGCACAGCCTTCAGGAAAAAGACTTCTTTTTTCTGTATTAAAGACTTCTTCACACAGCAGGTGTTAAAGCAGAGGAAGCTTAGGCTCAGCAGCAAAGAAGGGATTCTGCAACAAACTGTGAAGCCTCAGGGTACAACAGGCCTGGTGATAGGTATTTAAAGCAGAGCCAACCTTCTGACCAAGCATGACGCTGTTCTGCTCACTCGGTGCCGTTCTTCCCAGAAAGGCGTGATTTGGCCCCAGTTCAGGTTACAGAGGAAGGGACAAGGTGTTCCTGGAGTGCAGGACGTTGGAGATCAGCTGGGCTGTGCTGCTCTGAACGGACTGTATCCTGATAGCTTGCTGTGGTTTACATTCCTGTGTACCTGAATACCTTTGGGTGGACTTTAACCAGGGGTAAGTCAGCATTACCACACCACTGACAGGGAATGACTGCTGAGTAGGGCTGACCTCGAGGTGGAAGGGTTGCTTAAGCCCAAGAAAATGCCTTTTACCCCAAAATATTAACATGTATTTACATTTTAATTTTTTTTTCATTGTAATGGAATGAAACGCTCTTTCAAGCATCCAGTCTTCACCTGAGTGAAATTTCTGTTGACTGGAGTGGTATTAACTTGGATGAAAACTGCAGTCCTTGTCCTTCAGTTTCCTTTGAACTGCAGCTGCACTTGCCTGTTGCATGTGCCCTTATTAACCCAGACTGCAAAGACTTCTTTTTTTAGCATCCAGATTAAGAGTGTGAACTCTTGAGCTGTGTGTAAATTGTCTTCCTGTACTTTTTTTTTTCAAGTGATCAGAAGTGTAGGACACCTGAATCTGCTGAAAATATGTAAATAACAAGCTGTTTTACTCTATCCACCATCAGGGTAGCATGCCACTGATGACAGCTATTCACTGTTAGTTATCTTCCATACTCTGTGCCAAGAGTACTGCATACTCAAAAAATAAATAGTAAATATTTGTACCAACAAACTTTATGAACAGGAAAGAAGGGGAAAGTACATGAATTAAATACATGAGTTCTTAATCTCTGATACATGTAAATACAAATAATTGCAAACCAAAATGTCCCAACAAGCAAGTGAAAAGTTTTAATTTGCAGAGGAGAGGGGCTGAGGGAAGTCTTTGAAAAGGTCTGTGAGATCAGTTCCCAAAATGGGATTATGTTCTTCTGGCAGTCGCCTCGTAATGCAGACAATAGGAGAGACGGTGTCTGAAGAGTCTTCAGGTAACAATTAACTATAACAATTAACCTGAGTTTTGTCATGACACTGCACCTTTATTTAAATATTTTGTTTATTTAAAAAAAAAAAAGAGTGCAGGTAGTTGGGCATTTTTTGTACGTCTCTCTTGGGTTTAGAGTGTTGCAGTGGAACAGTGGGTGTTTTGCAGTGACATAGTCATCTTGGTGGTCTCTGGATATAAAAATACTGTGTTTGTGAGAGAGCAGGTGGAGCCAATTCTGCATTTGATGTGCTTTAATCATTTAGAGAACCTATTGTCCATCAGAGGTAAAAAGATAAGCAACTTAGCCCTGCTACTACAATGAGTAATACCTTGGCTCTGTTATCAGCACAGGGAGCTGTATCCCCAGCCTCCTGCAGTTTGAGACAGCTGTAACTAGGAGGAAGGAAGTCTTTTAAAGAGTTCCTAACAAACAGGTTTCCATGCAGCAGCCCACAGTGTCAAGGGGTGTCAAAAGCAAGGAATTCCAGCTGCTTTGAGGTGCATGAAATTCTCTGTCATAAACCTGAGCTTTTTGGAATGTGATTAGCCGTTTGATTTGTATGTCATGGTAAGTTTCTGCAAAAAGGTAGAGAAACCTGTTTGATTTGTTTTGTTGCATCCATTTTCTGGCTCTGATGCCATAGGGTGGTTGTGAGGATTGCAGTATGCTGGGCATGTGTAGATGAAGAACCACCAAAACCCACAGCTACTGTTTTCCATGAACAACAGTGCCAAATGAAACACATTTGCAGTATTTTTCTTTTATTAGTACGTTTCAACTTTGTTTAGCTATGTTCCAAAATACTGAAGTTTTAACTACACACTGATACAGTTTTTAGTTTTCCTCTTGCAGTAGGTGATTCTGAGATTCTGTGGACAATTGTTATTTAAATACTGTGTGTAGGGTCCTAGAAGCATCCTTTCTGTAAAGCAGAAAGGCTGGCAACATATACTTCACTTCACAGACTGAAATCTTAGAAACAGCTCTCTCTATGGGGAATGGTACTATAAATAATTTCAGTAAATCTCTTAAGAGGTCAGTATCTATGGGCAGATTGGAAATCTAGATGTTTGACTTACCTATTCCTTTTTAACTGCCTTCTGGCGATCTTTACTCTGTTACTGAAACCTGCACTGTGATTGTCACTTCTTTTGGTGTTGCAGGCAAGAGTGCTGTAATCAAAACCTTTGATCTGTGCCTTTGCAGTGCATACAGTAATGAAGAGGATTAAGTGAAACTCACGCTGTTAAATTCTGGCAGACCATGCCCTGCCTACCACAAAGGGACTGAAAAAGGAAGGGAATCACATGTTAATAGCACTCTTGAGTTCCTGAAACATTTCAGAAACCTGTCTTTCTTTACTGCTTGGTTGCTTATAACTTCATTTACCAAAAAAACCTCGTGGAACCTTACTGACTAGTCCAGAAAGCAGAACAGGCATTTGAATCCTATTCTCCTATGTCTGCTGTTGCATTTTTAGGGATACTTTCATCATTTTAGTTTTCTTCTAAGCATTGCTGGTGCTAATATCACCATTCTTACAGAACTGGTTTTTGAAGTTTCAGTTGGAGCACTCAGCATCTTCTGCAGTACAGACATGAAAGTCTTTGTGCAGAAGGTTTTTTACCTGTTACCTGCCATAAGAGGTATTTCACATACATTTCAATCAGGCAGAAAAAATGAGGAAAGAAATAATGATCTGTGATAATTTTTTAGTCAAAGAAGACTATGCCCTTGGGGGGGGGGGGTAGTAACAGGATTTTTGTCAGCCTTTAAATTTTAGCAGTAGACTTGCCAGTAACTTCTATTAGCAATTTCTCTTATATATGTAGAGCATGAGTTTTGATCTGTTTGCCTTTCCAGAGTCTCAGTTGCCAAGTACTTGAAATGCTATAGCTAAGGCATCTAGAAAATGTCATCACCACTTGTCAGTTTATGAGGCTTGTCATAGGCTTAGCAACTCTGAGAAGCTACAGGTTGGTCTGGACAAGGAGTGAAAAATTGCTCCACTACATGGTGTTTCAGATCAATGTGGGGATCATGATACCTGTATTCATCAATCAATTACCTGTACAAGCCCCATTTTTGTCAAACTTCTACCTTAGGATGATCAGTTTGCAAGTGATCTACCTGTGTCCTGGGGTCCCCTGACACCAAAGTGTCACTTGCCATGTGTTTGAGTGAAACCCTCATTTGTCGATGCAAAATAAATCCATGGCTGCATGTGCACAGATGGAGGAGGATGGGATTATTCAAGGTCAGGTTATCCTGTCTGTGCTAATGCAGTAGGAGATTAATGAAGAAAGGATTTAGCTGTTAAAAATGACCAACTACACTTCTTCCATGTGAACAGACACTGTACTGCAGTTGGAAGTTTAGCTGCCACCCAACAGGATTCTCCCCAGCTAACTTTAACTAGTCTCTATCAACTGAACACACTGATATGGGAGCATGGGCACCAGCTGCTCACCTGCAGCCCTCGGTGGGCCTGAACAGCCTGGGCTGAAATCTCTGTCCTTCCATTTGTGCCATGCTGCTGCTCCTCAGTCTGTGGTATGGTTCATGCTTCTACAGCAGTGCAGACACAGCCTCAGCAGCCAGAGACAAGTCACTTGGTCCATCAGAGTAACAGGAAGGCAGTGTGGCTTTTGCAACTAGCTCCAACCTTCCCTCTTATAGTGTCCCACTGCCAGGAATGTGAAATATCTCTACCTGGACCTGAGCAACTGGCATGGGACTGGTGGGATATGTGGCTCTGGTTTGGATGGTTTTTCCTCACAAGGATGGGATTTATTTCTTGTAGTGACATGGCACAAAAGGAGGTGCTATGTGAAATTACTGTTCACTTTCATACCTATCAAAGAGTGAGTTCTTTCCCTTTTTAATTTATATTTTAATGTAAATTAGATACTTCTGGGAAGAATCCAGATCAGTCTGTTGAAACCTGGTGTTGACTGTTCCTTATATACCAGAATGGAGAAAATAATTAATTACTTTGGTTTTCTCTGCTTGTTCTAAATCCCCCTGGGTGTCTCTTGACAGGCCCAGAGTCCTTGGCTTCCCCACTATGGAGGAGTTGATGTCCATTTTACTGGCATGACTGACTGCTTCCGACAAACTGTGAAGAACAAAGGTGTGCTTGGACTTTGGAGTGGACTCACACCCAGTCTGCTCAAGGTGAGGTTTTGCTTTCATCCCAGTCAAATACTATGCTGAAGGAACCAAGACAGTTTTGGGCAGTTGGAGATAGAAAGCTTATGACATATCTTTGTACATAATATCTTATAGATTACAGAATTAGTGACAAAATAGGTTATAAACCCTGGTATATAAAGCCTTGGAACATAGTTTGGTTGTATTTCCCCAAATGCAAGCTTGGCTTCTAGATGTCACTACTTGAAAGTTCATTTAAACCTGTGAAGAAGGGAGTGCTCCTCACACACAAAATGTGGAATGGATGGGGGATTGCAAGCAATCCACTTAGGACAGCTAAACAAGTTCTCCTCCTGACCTGAGCTGCAGTACTTTGACATGTTGCAGTGAGCTGTAGAACAAAGCATTCTTGTATAAGCCACTTGCCCGGAAGTCCAAAGCAGTGCTTCCAGCCAGCTATTTCATGCATGTGATTCAGTCGCTGCAGCTCCTGCTGAGTTGAAAGCACGAAATAAAGCACGGTAGCTTAAACAGAAGGTAATTAAATTTATATAAATACGTTCTATAGTGCTGTGATGAGGATTACCTACATAGAGGACTACAGGTCAGCTAATGAGTGCTAATTGAGTGACAGTGGGATTGATTGTGATGGCCTGCCTGTGACTGCCTTACCTCGGCTGGTACAAAGCCAGTGGCCCTGGAGCTGCCAGCTCTGCATGGGGCAAAAGAAGAAAATTGTGGGGTCACTCCAGTGTATGTCGAATAAATTCCACATTTCCTGCTGGGGTTTGCTGACATTGCTTAGGATGTGCTTGGGTATTTGACAAGTTCTGGTAGTCTATAGCCTAGCATAGACCTTCTTCCTCATAATATTATTACAATTAGTTATGTAACAGCAATAAACTCCTGCTTTTAGCATGCTGCAACTGCCGGCATAGTTTGAGATGAGACTCTGATTTTATATAAATGAGGACAAGGTTTATTAGCAGATCAGATCTGAAGTCCTAGAAGTTCCCTTTTTTTTAAGCATCTAAGCTATGGATGCTACTAGTGAGTCTAATTTTTTTTCTTATATTGCTTTTTTATCAGATTGTGCCATACTTTGGTGTTATGTTTAGCACCTTTGAATTCTGCAAGCGGGTTTGTCTCTACAGAAATGGTTATATTGAATCTCCTTTAAATTACAAGCTAACACCTGGCGTTGACCAGAGCTTACACCCACAAGAACTGAGAGAATTAAAGCTGCTCCGAAGGGAAAATTTTGAGCCAAGGAAATCAGCGCTTGAAAACTGACATCAGAGCGTCCACTGCAGATATACAAATACCTTTCTTAAGGAACTTTGCAAGGAAGACATGCTGAGCTACAGGTACTGACATTTCAGTGGATTGCGTAGTTCTTGTAGTGAGACACCTGTGACAGGAAAGAATAAATCTGTATTGCCTTTGCTGAATGGATATAAAGAATGTGACTGACAAGCACATACTGAAGAGGAAAGATGCAGATAGTTTGAGAATGCTATACTACTGGAACTTGATATGACATCATTTTAGGTGCTTTTTAATACTGAATAGCCATTTGAGATTAAACCAATTGCAGAAAGGCAATAGAACAGAGATGAGAGTATAAATTGTGTCTTTGAATACATTAAGAAAATGGATTTTTTAAAGCAATCTGAGATACCAAGTCAGCCAAAAATAATAGAACAAAATACATGCAACATGTAAGAATTTCTACTGAAATCTCCAGGTTTTTTAGTGATACTGTGTGGACGTGGCATTCTACAGAGTCAGAATTAGTCTTAGTTCAGTCACACTCCTAAATCCACTCCTCAGTTTTTGAGACATACTTGAGAATAATAATTTTGTCTGAATCTCCAGCATAAAGATGAAAGTATGCTGTTGCAACTGTGTTTTTGTTAAGACAGGACTGTAATGTGCAAAATGGACTGTAATACACTGGAATGACAATCTTGCCAACTTAAGTGCATACTCAGAAATATTCCTCCCTTTCTCATGCATTGTTACTGCATGTATGTGAATGCTTCACACTTCGAAAAATAATTCTCCTGAAGTTCTCTAACTGAAATATTTCATGGAAAATGCAGTTCTTAAATGTGTTAGATATTTCAGAGCCACAAACTTTGTCATGTTGTTTAGGTACTTTTAAAGCTCTATTTTTTTATTAGACCACTTTTTAGTTCCAGTGCACAGACCTAAGCTGCTCTGAACTTGCCAACAGAATAGCACCATGCACACCATCTGTGATTGATCCACTTGAACCATGTGCTCCAGGAGCTGCAGACAGGTCCTGCTGGTAGGAAAACCTCTCTGCAAGAGCACCAGGTTACTGCCAGTGCCACTGCACCAGATGGGCCTCTTGGGAGCTTTTGAACAACAAAAGATCATCTTGTGTTATACCTGAGGAGCTGTGATGTTGCTCTAGTTCCTTTGCAGTTCAGCTATGGAACAGCCCCATCCCAGTGCCTTCTGATAGAAAACCCAAACCCCATGTCCATGTGGGAAGGCGGCTGTGCCCCTGGCAGCATGGGAATCACAGCAGTTCACAAAGATGTGTGCACTGGCTCCAGCCTGAGCTGCAGCAGCCTGGGCTCAGCACAGCATTTGCTGCTTCACACAGCTCCTCATCTGTGTTTTTGTACTGTCTATAACCCCTGATAGGTGAAAATAAGTAAATCTCAGAAACTGCTTGGTTAGAACATGTCACGGCAGGATGAGGCATTGGCAAATCCAGTATTTTTGGATTCCAAATTCCTATTCCAAATACAGGAAGAGTCTGTAACTGTGGAGAGAAACTTGCAGAAAGATTTGGAATAACGGCCTTGCACCTAGAACTCGATGTATCTTACAGCTTGCAGTATCTCTCTTAATGGACTCACTCTGTTCTGCTGCAGTGGTGCTTCATACTGATTTTTTTCTCAGCAAAGAAATGCAAGCATAAATAGCAAAAAATTAAGATGGTAGAGAGCAAATCTGGTGGCTCATGCATCACACTGAGGCTGTAAGTGCTTTTGGTTCTAATCAACCTGCCTAGTGACCACGTTTCTCTGTGCCTCACTTTTCCCATGGGCACAGTGCAGGTAATAATACTGAGGCTTACTTGACATGTGTGGATATGGAGATGTGAATTTTAAGCATGTTGGGGAGGAATGGATTTCTTGCCTTGTCCAAAATTACCTGTATGTTTTTTACTAACACTGTATTTCTAAATAGATTTTAAAGATTGAATGGGTACATATGTTTGATCAGGTCTTCAAACCTCGTCAAGTCAAGTGAGTCAAAAAGTTACCTGTGAGTTGTTTCTGATGTGCTGCTACCAACTTTGTATATCACAGTGCACTCCTACGACCTGTCAAGCACTAACTAACCTTTTATCAACCAAGCCTGGCCTTTGTAATCACAAATACGCATGATAAATCCCCCCAAAGGCAGCACAAAAATATGTGAGATGTCACTGAAAGAAAGTGCTTCATCAGTGGATCACTAACATGTGAAATGGTGTATGACCATGAAGAACCAGTCAGTAGCAAGGCTAAACTCGTGGATAGGTGAAGTTCTACTCGAGTAACATTTGATGCAGCTGTGTGATGGGGGCGGGTAGTACCTGGTGCGGTGTGCCTGTCTGAGCATCTCGGCTGAGCTCAGCGCTGGGACTGCAGAAGGGATCCATACACTACCTGGAACTCGGTCACTCCTGGGGTCCCGATGTGCAGAGTGCCAGTATCCTGAGGGGTCTGTGCGCGACGGTCTGGCTACGGGTGAGAGAGATGGGAGCCGTACGTGTCCGTAGGTGAGGCAGCCTCAGAGCCCGCCCCGTTCCAGCCTGCGCCGTGGCTGTGCTGTGCCCGCTACTCTCGCCGTGGCATTGAGGTGGCGCAGAGGGGCCGGCGGCTCGTGGTCACAGATGACCCCGTCACTGCCATGTGGTGTGACCGGGCCGGGGCCGCATATATATAGGACTTTCTCGCCTGGTGCTGGTGGGATCCTCCATGGCGGGATGCCCGTCCCGGGGTGCTCCATCCCGGGATGCATTGTCCCGGGGCGCTCCATCCCGGGCTGCCCGGTGCTGCGCTCCCCCATGCCGACACCGCGGCCATGTGCCCCCCACCGGTTCCAACGGCGGCCCCGTCCCCCTGCGGCGGCCCCGCCCCCTGCCGCAGCCAATGGGCGGGCGGGACTCGCGCCCCGCCCACGCTCGCGCCCCAGCCCCTATATTAACGGCCATTGCGGCGCCCCCTCAGCGCCGCCTCCCGCCTGCTTCGCCCGGCATCGCTTCCCGCTCGCGCCGCTCCCGCCATGACCGATGCGGCCGTGTCCTTCGCCAAGGATTTCCTTGCCGGCGGGGTGGCGGCAGCCATCTCCAAGACGGCCGTCGCACCCATCGAGAGGGTCAAGTTGCTGCTGCAGGTGAGCACCGGCGGCCGGGGCCGTGCCAAGGTCGCCGCAAGGAGAGGGGGGGCGGCGGCGGCGGGCTGGGGGCTCACGGGGGAGCGGCGCTGACGGCGGCATCTCGGCCCCTGCAGGTGCAACACGCCAGCAAGCAGATCTCGGCCGACAAGCAGTACAAGGGCATCATCGACTGCGTGGTGCGCATCCCGCGGGAGCAGGGCGTTCTCTCCTTCTGGCGCGGCAACCTGGCCAATGTGATCCGGTACTTCCCCACCCAGGCCCTCAACTTCGCCTTCAAGGATAAGTACAAGCAGATCTTCCTGGGCGGCGTGGACAAGCGAACCCAGTTCTGGCGGTACTTCGCCGGTAACCTGGCATCCGGAGGTGCCGCCGGCGCGACCTCCCTCTGCTTCGTCTACCCCCTTGACTTTGCCCGAACCCGCCTGGCAGCGGATGTGGGTAAAGCCGGGGCCGACCGCGAGTTCAGTGGGCTCGGTGACTGCCTGGTCAAAATCTTTCGCTCAGATGGCCTTAGGGGCCTGTACCAGGGCTTCAGTGTCTCTGTCCAGGGCATCATCATCTACAGAGCCGCCTACTTCGGCATCTACGACACCGCGAAGGGTAGGTTTACCAAAACGGCACTAAAAGGGAGATGTGGGGCTGCGGCAGGCCTGTAGTGCATTTCCATAGTGCTGGTGACTTACTTGCTGTTCTCATCAAAGTCTCTCTTCTGCAGGCATGCTTCCAGACCCAAAGAACACGCACATTATTGTCAGCTGGATGATTGCTCAGAGTGTCACCGCTGTCGCTGGTTTGGCCTCCTACCCTTTTGATACAGTTCGTCGTCGCATGATGATGCAGTCTGGCCGTAAAGGAGGTAAGTTTCTACATCACTATATTAGAGTTTTTGGGCATCCCTGAATCAATAGCTGGTGGTGGAGCTGAAGTGAAGGCAGAGTGACTTGGCTTTCATCAGCCTGTGTAGATGTCCTCATCTCTTGTAAGCAGGGGTGTAGGAGGGGCTGCAGAAGCAGGTGACAGGAAGGGGCATGAATGTGTTGGCCTGTGTAGCACACCTGTAAGGTGGCATGCATAAATCAAGTATATTTCAGTAGGTAGGAACAGCAGAACTCGCCCAAGGATTTTGCAAGCCAGTGTTTCTGGGACAAGAAAAGACAGCCTCCTTAGCAGGCACAGCCTGGCCAACTGTGCAATAGCTTTTGGGTTTGGAAGTGTTGGTGTCAAAGCAAGGAGTTGCTACCTTCTGCTTGAACCGGTCCTTCCAGTGTCTCCCAGGGACAATGCAGCAGCAGCAACATCTCTGCTGGGCAGTGTTGTCCTCTCATGTGCTAGTATTGGAGAAAGTCAGCCAATAAATGGGATGCACTTGAGGTTGTAAAGCTAGCAGATACATGAGGCTGTTTCTGACCTGGGTGTTGGGGGTTGTGGGCAGTTCCTAAAGCTGTCTGTCTCCTGCAGCTGACATAATGTACTCCGGTACTCTTGACTGCTGGCGGAAGATTGCCCGGGATGAGGGCACCAAGGCCTTTTTCAAAGGAGCGTGGTCAAATGTACTCCGAGGAATGGGTGGTGCTTTTGTCTTAGTCCTCTATGATGAAATCAAGAAGTATACATAAGTTGTTTCCTGTTGTGAACTGGCATGTTGTTCTGTGTAGTCTATGACCGTTCATAGACTTGTTTGAAAACCATCTAGTTACTAAACAGTGGCAGCTGATGTTTATACAGGTTGGCATGGGGCAGGGGTGACTGCCTGCCCTGTCTTTATCAAATTATTCCCCTGATGGGACTCATGATGGTTTCTATTTCAGTCACTCCTGCTTAAAAAGTACAGAAAAATAAAAATCTGAAACCAATTTTCCTCATCTCATGCTTATTCTTACAGCAGTTGAAGTAAGGGGGTTGGGGGTCTCAGCAGTTGTAGAGAAGGAGGAAGATGAACCATCTTCATCCTGCAAGCCTCACTACCTGCTAAGTACTGGCAGATAAACACAGTGCAGGCTGCCAAGGCAGCTAGGTAGTGTTTCCTCCCCAGGGGAAGCCCGTGGTGTAGGCTGGAATGGGGACTGGCAGCTCTGAAGGGCTCAGCCAGCTGACCTCCCTGAGACTCTGCTAACCAGAGATGATGGACTGAGTGTGTGCCACAGTCCTGCCTTTGGCCTGTCTGCTCCTTGGAGCTCACGAAACCTGATTTTAACAGTGCCAAGTGCCTAAACTGTCTGTAAAGCACAGCACTCCCTATGGCACTGAACGAATGGGAAGCTGGAGGAATGTCTAAGGGAGTGTTTGCTGCTCTGTGGAGGAGCAGAGCTTGGCATTATGTTCTCTGCCTTAGAAACTGAGCTACGTACTTGGGCATGTTAAAACCCAGCCAGGGGACACAAGTGCAGTTAATTGCTGCTGTTCTGTAGCTTCCCTGGCTAGCCTTGCCCTCATAGAGGTAACTATGCTGTAGGGATGCAGCAGCTGAGCAGAGACAGCTTCTGTACCAGCTGTGCTTGCTAGGCAGGGAGATGTATTCCCAGGCTCATTCCTTACCCCTGGAACTTAACGTTCAAAATTCCAGGGGAAGGGGAAAATTCCTTTATGCTGCTGGGACAATTTGGGGAAAACTGCAAGTTGGAGCAATGTGTATGGTGTAGCCTTTAACCAGTTATCTGTGTGGGTCTGTGAGTCACCCCTGTGAAGCTACCTGGTTTCTGCCTGGGGATCTGGAGTGATGAGCAGATGCTCTCCTGGTCTTCTGGCCTTCAGATCAGCGAGTCTCCTTGCTTCCCCCATGCCTTTGGTCCTTTCTGGCTGCCTGGGCCTGCTCAAAGCAGCTGATTTCAATCACTGAAACCAATCTCAACCACTGCCCAAGGCAGCTACACAAGACCTTGTGTTGCAAAGGGCGAGAGTTGTTTTTATTGCTGGAATCTAAGCAGGGCAGCCCAGCATGAGAGTGCAGCACCTTCCTGCTGCAGGTGGTGTTGGCTTGCTGGAGTCCCTGTGAGTGGGCACGTACATTTCTGATGGGAGACAGTCTTGTCCCTCACAGTTGAGCCAACTGTCCTTGCTGATGGTTTTCAACTGCCCCTGGGCTGCTGCAGTGTGAGATCCCCCACTGCCTGCTGTGGAAACGGGCTGTAAAGGTGAGATGTGAAGCAATGCCACAAGTGGTGGGCAGTGCTGGGGGCACAGGCAGCAGCCTGGCAGGGAACTGTGCCATGGGACAGCTTTACCAGGGGGCCCTCTCCTGTTGTACAAGTGCAAGCTCTCAGCCTCCTGCTGCTAAGCTCACCTGGATTTCAAGGGCTGTTCTGAAATGCTGCTGGTTGCTGAGCATGGGGCATCCTTTCCTGTCCTTTCCTTCACAGGGGATGCACGGCCAGGCCAATGGCACAAGAAGGTAAGTGCATCATTTCTTCCTGGACACAGTGGTGGGTGACTGAGACACTGAGCTGGGCTGTTGTGCCAGGCTGCAAAGCAGCTGAGCTGGGGGATCTCCAAGTCCTTAGGACCTACAGATAGTGCACCATGCTTGGGTGTGCAGGGCTGTCACTGAGTGAAATGGGTTTTAGCTACCTGCCCTATAGACTGCTTTGGGGATTCAGGAAACAAGAATGTGTTTCATAGCTCTTTTTACCTCTGGCTGGTGGGAGATGCAGGGCAGGAGCCCACATGGGGTCTTTCCTGCACTCCACTGTTGGGTAGCACAGGCTGGTAGTCCTTCTGGGGTTCTAACCTCCTGGCAGCTCCATGGGAGCAGCTTTATCTGGGGACCAGGCTCGGGGTTCAGCTGCTGCTGTTGCCTGCCACAGGAGCACACTGCACAGGGATCAAGGGCTTTGTTCTTGTGGGGAAACTGAGGCATGAGAAAGGGACTGGGGCCAGCCAGTGGGAAGGCAGCAAGCTGAGTGCAGTCCCTCCAACTCAGCATTTTGTCCACTGGGCTGTGCTGCCCCAAGAATGGCGTGGATGGGGGCGGGATTTTCCTTTTAAGTGTGATTCTCCTGTGGGAAGGGCTGAACATCACATGTGTCATGATTTCCTCCACAGGAGCTGTGTCCAGCCTGGAGAATCAGCTCCTTTGCTGGTGGGAAGGGATGGGTGAATGCTTGTAATGCTGCTTTTGTCTCAGCCCCTCGCCCAGCAGCCGTAAATCCCAGGCTTAGGAGGTGTTGACGCAGCACAGCTGCGCAAGGGATCGTGTGACAGCTTGTCTGTGGCTGGGGCAGGTGGCGATTGGTGCGGGATGCTTGGAAGGGCTCAGTGTGCACCAGCCTGCCCCAACTGGGCTGTGCCTGGCTGTGTGCTGAGTCTTGCAGTGGAGAGCATCCCACTCTACAAGGACTTGGCTTGTAAAAGACCAGCAGAGTGCCAGCTCATCCGCTCCACTGTCCCCTTCAGCAATCATTGGGTCAATCCAGGCTGTGTCTCTGGGCTTTGGGTGCAGCCAGGAGTGCCCCTGCCTGTATGTCCTTGTCACCCTTGGCAGGCATTGCCCCAGCATCTTTCATGTGCTGCCTGCATGACTGGCAGTGTCTGGTGCAGAGGGGCCGGGAAAGAGGCAATGCTTTGTCATGCAGGATAAAATCAGTTGTTCCCAGTGGGGGTTGATCCTGCCACTGCCCAGCCATGCAAGGTGGCCCCATCAGCTGCCCAAAGCATGTGCATGGTGGGTTGGGCTGTGGGGACAGAGCTGAGCTCACACGCCTGCAGGGACACAGCCCCAGTTCTGCACACCCTGCAGCCACACCGAGCTGCTGGGGGATACTGGCTTGGGGAACAATGAGTCCTCAGGACCTGCCAAGACCCCACACCAAGACTGGCAGCATCAGGGAGGTTCTGGGAAGTGTCATCCCACCAGTGGTTCACTGGTTGTTGGCTTTCTGATCCTGCTGGGATTAACAGGAGTTACAGGCCTGGCTGCAGGCATGGAATGGAGTTTTCCTGGCTGACAACAAAAGAGAGATTGGCCACTTGTGCCTTGAAATCTACCCAAAACCCCAGTATGCTGTGGCCAGCTAGGTTCATAAGGATTCCTCAGCAGGGAGTTACAAGGCTTCTGTTCCATTCTTGGAGCCCAGCCCTGCAGCCTTTTAAACAAGCCCATCATTTTATACTTTTAAAATGCCTGGATGTGGCAAAGCCCTGTGGGCTCTTTAGGACAGCACCAGTGAAAGCTGAGACTGCTTTGATTCAGGCTAATCAGTTAGTGCTGCTCCCGAACTGATCACTTTGTCACACACATTGTTAGTGTGCATTTATCAGTGCAACAGTTCAGGGAGTCAGAGCAAACCATCTGCACATCAGCCAGTGAGTGAAATAACAAACAAGGAGCACAAAAAGCTGTAAGGGTTGACCAGGAACTTCCCATCAGGGGGCAGGCAAGGAGGACTCCATGCTGCTCCCCAGCCCAACTGTGATTAAGGTGGAGGAGGTTGGATTCACTGTTACCACTTCCCTTCAATGTTTACAAATTGTGTGGAGGTTTTGTACAGGTTATGGGGAACCAGGCAGCATTGTTCCATCCAGAGCTGTTCTGACATGGTAAATCACACTAGGGTCTTGTGAAGGTGCCTGGAAACTGGTCTGGACTAAGTCATGAAACACAGTAAGGTAAGTTGGGCCATGTTATGCTATTACTTTTGGAACAGATTCCCTCTTTCACTTTTATTTCACATTTTGTGATACCTCTGCATCTGGACAGTTCTTACAGTGCTCAGTTAAACAAATCTATCACTTACCTCTATCTACAGATTTATAAAAGCAAATGTTGACTTTCACAGTAACATGAAATCTGACTTTCCTTTGGTCTGAGCTCTGCTAGAGATAGCCCATTTGCTACCAGGGAAACCCTGCAGGATGGCTTATTTTATCTATTGTAACAGGACATTTCATCAATTATTTGAACTAGGTGACCCTGCTTCCTATTGCTACAGTCAGCTCATATATTTTAATTCATTTAGATCTAGAAATTAAAAACCCAACTTGATTTACACTGTTGTGAACTAGCTCCAGCTGAAGTAAGAAATACATAATAATGTATTGGATCAGATTCTCTGTGTTGGAGTGGTTTCAGCCATGGACTGCATAACTGGAGTGTATCAAAAGCACCTCAGAAGAAACAAGATAATGACAAGAATGACAATCACTGACTGAACATGGACTGGCCTTCCAGAAGCCTGTGCTGTGCTGTCTCAAGGCTCCAGGTGGCAGCTGAGGAAGTTGATGGCAGTTGCTAACAGCTACTTCGGTCAACTTGCGCTGAGCTGGGGCACTCACCAGATTTTCTTTGTGCCTCACCAAACTGCAGAGATGGTCCTATCACCAGGCAGCCCCTTCACAGCCCATCCTCAACTGAAGCTTTTTGTCCCTCCCAGCCTTAACCCCAACAATCACACCATCCCCAAGTTAGCTTGTTCTGGTGTTACTTGAAGCAAGAGCACACTTCATCCTAGGACAACTGGAAGCCTCAGCATCTGCATCCCGGCACCTCTCACATGGTTCAAAACCAATTCTGGACATCAAAGTCTTTTACTCTTGCTTGGGAAAAAAAAATGTTCTGAATTTTTACAGAGTGACCTGTGGTTACCCCAGGGTGGGATCGCTTCCAGAGGAACCCTGAGGCCCTCGCCTGGCTGGACTGTGCTATCGCACTGGGAAAGGGTCCTGCCCTTCCCAAGTACCACACACCACCAAGGGCCTCTGGCCACAGGCTTCTGGAAACAGGCTTCAGATTAGCAGCTGATGAGCAGGGAACAAGATCAGCACTGCGTGAGTTAACGTGAACACCTGCTTACCAGCCTGGCATTAAATTGGCACAGATCTACAGACCTATCTCTGCTAGCTCTGGGCCAAGTTCACTCCCTCTTTTACACCTTGTTTTCCCAAGAAAGGAAGGATAGATCCTTAGCTAAGCAGATCTGAGTTTTCCGAGTCAGGGTTATAAAGCCAGATGGAAAATCTTTATTGATTATAGGAAGTTTTCCATAATAATTGTGGGAGATGGAAGCATCTTTTTCATTGCTTGCATTTTATGATACTTGGTAGAGTAAGAACGTCTCAGGAGAGGTATTTTAGTTCATCTGTAACATGGTATTTAATCCCATGTAGAGCAACAAAGACATGGGCCAGAGAAGAGGCACAAAGTACTGTTACCCAAACTAGGTACTTTAAAAACAGGTGTGTAATGTTGTCTATCCAAGTCCTTAGTGGTCAGGACATTCAAAACAATTTTTCCTTCACATTTCACAACTCCAAATACTGATACTGTTTTGCCCAATGGGATAGTTCAGATGTGCAGTTGTATTCTTTAATGATCACTGGCTGTATCAGTAACTTCCAACCATGTATTTGAACTCATTAGTAGCAGTTTTTGTTTACAGTAGTTTAAAGCAGGGTTGGATTTTATATTCTTGTATGTGTCTGCAGCAGCAGCATGCCCAAGCCCTGCATCCCAGTCATTCCAGACTGTTGGAATGGCATGGCTCAGGCTGCTGCACCTTTTGGACACATTTAAAACAACAAAATGAACAACAGGCATAGAGCTTACTTTTGTAAGGATTTCTTTGTTGTACAGTGCCTGTCGTTCTACTATATTCAAGGAAACACATTTGAAAAGTACAAAGTAAAAAGACAGGTATCTAAAGGTGAACTTGGGAAGGCACCCAGCAAAGATTTTCTCAAAAGTAAATGTTCTACCTGGAACAGCCTGCTCATAACACTGGGTCTGTAGAGAACTGCAGTCCGAGCAAAGTCTCCAATGCCATTGGAGTTAAGACTGGTACCCACAGTATCACTTATACAGAGGGATACAGAGAGGTTCTCATCCTCCAAGATGGCTGCAGCACAGCAGAATTCTTGAACACTCTGTTACTTCTGCTTTGTTGACAGAACTGTGATAGCTCTTGGTAGTCTTCTCCTGCCTCTCAATATCCAGCAGATACACAGCATTTCATTTGAACTGGTTATCAATCAGCGTTCCCTTCATCTTAGCTTTCTTGGCTTCCAACTCAGCCTGAATAGGAAAATTAAGGCAGAATGAAATAATATCTGGATACTTTTCCCTTCAGTGCTCCAATGAAGTTTAGTCTTGTCGTCTGACCAATGCAAACTTTTCAGTTCCAAAACCAGGAGCAGGAGTAGCTCAAGTGCTTTGCTGACTTACAAAATGAGGGCCGTCTTTAAAATCATAAAAAGCCCAAGACCAACTGCCCAGGACACAATTTCATACTTTCTATCCTCAGGTGGAAGCTGCACATTTCCTCCCCCTTTCCATCTACCACTCTCCTGTCACAGCAGTTAAGATCAGTTGTGATGTTCTTGCCATTAATTCTTCAAGTGCCCCTTGCAGTAGCAGCTGAGTTGCAGCTCCTCCACAAGAGCCTTGTTCTGCCCTGATACCTCATGGCAATGACCTGCTCTGCCAAGCAGGCAGAAGAGCACAGGCTGGCAAAGCCATGGCCTGATTTCTCCTCCCCCTGTTCCTTGTCCAGCAGGTCACAGAAAGCCTCCCTGCAAGCACTCTGCCGGCTGCTCTTCAGCTAATGGCATGCAATTTTAAGTTCAGGGGGACTAGAAGAACATCTCTATAAAACTTGTAAAGGAAATCTCATCCTCACAAAGCTGCAAGTTGCCTGTGACTATACCAGGACCTCTTTATACTTGCAGTCTGATCTGCAAGATAGCCTTTGTGTACAAAGCCAGCACATCTCAGAGCTTTGTGTTCAACACCAAAGAAAAACTCACCAACTCTTGTAGCCTTTTCTTGCTCATGCCTTTGCGTTCCAGCTGTTTCTCAATCACTTTTGCATTCTGTGCATATGAATCTGCAATCTCCCTCTGAAATACACACAAGTCACTTGGCAACAGCAAACCCCAGAGTAACATCTCAGCCAAATAGTGAGACCATCACTGGCTCTGCCCAGCTCAGATGTGGCTGCCACTAAGGGCATCCAAAACTCACAGCTTCAATCTCCTCCTCCTCTTCATCAATTGTGGAGACTGTGACAGAACTGAACTTGCCCATGTCTTTGGTCCGTTTGGTCATCATCACCTGGGTGAAAAACAAGAGTATTCTGTTAAACCTTGGCAACAGTTGTGCCAGTAGGGATTGCTTTCTCCTTCCAAAGCTTTTAGGGCTTCTTATCAAGAAGCAAGCCATCAAGATTACCTGAACTCTGCAGGTGGCAAAGGGGAATTATGCTCAGTGATTTCTGGGCTTAGAGGTGTCATTACCAGAAGCAAGCTCACTGATACACAGTAGATGAGCCAGACTTTGAGAATCACTGTGCAGACTACTGACCTGACCTACTTACAACTGGAAACTTTTTGTTAACTGAGCCTAAATGTCAGGCACAGTCTAGATTTTCAAGTTTATTTTGCTCTCCTTTAGTGATAGGACTCCAAGCTGCAGTGACTTCTGTCAAGGAAAACTTAAGGGAGACATGGACAAGATACCAAACTGAGTTATTGTTCGCAGGTCCTTTTTCTTTTTCCTCCCCTCTGCCCTCACCAAAATTAAGTTATTTTAAACAAAACACCTTTAGAAAAGCAAAGATATCTTTCTTCTCTAAAGCAAATTACCTTTTTAGGAGGTTCTTGTTTCTGAGTATATATGTTTGTTTTCCCAAAACCCTGGCCAAATTTGACCACAGCACCATCAACAATGAACGTCACAGGAGCATTTTTCTGTTGGTGTTGATAAAAGAGCAGCAGTCCACACCTGGAAACAGTAACATATATAGCTGAGAGGAAACCCAGACTCTGGATTCTTACGGTTTCCTCATAAAAATATTCTAAAAGGCACTCAAAAGACTAAGGTCACTCACTTGCCACACTTCTTCCTGAACTGCCGCTCTATGCCTTCGGGTCTGGGGGAGAGAGGCAGTGCTTGAGCAGAGAACACGGACACAGGGTCTCCGTGCCCGGCTGGCAGCTCCCAGCTGGGCGGAGAGGGCAGCCCCTTCCCCGGGCTGGGGCTCAGAGGGACGGGGGGTGCCGAGGCCGGGCCCACCTGCGCAGGAAGACGCTCTCCTCCTCCTCGGCGTTGCAGAACTTGTGGGCGTGCTTGGCCGCGTCCATCACGCGGGCGCGGTCCCGCGGCCGCATGGGCAGTTTCTCCAGCTGGCAATCTGCGGGGAGCGGCGGGGCCGGGCTGGCGGCGGGGCCGGGCGGGCACCCGCGCCGGGAACCCGGAATCCGCACCCCGAACCCACAGCCATACCCCACAGCCCGGGCCCGCACCCACACCCCGCACGCTGAACCCACAGCCATACCCCACAGCCCGGGCCCGCACCCACACCCCGCATGCTGAACCACAGCCATACCCCACAGCCCGGGCCCGCACCCGCACCCCGCCTGCTGAACCCACAGCCATACCCCGNGCCTGGCCCGGCCCCCGCGCCCGGCCCCGCCCGCCGGGGCGGCTCCGCGGGACTCCGGGCAACAAACAGAGCCGGGCGGCTCCGGGCAGCGCTCTTGCCTCCAAACGCCGGACACTCGGCAAGCACTGAGCTCGACAAGCACCCAGAGCTCACAGGATTCTTACTGCACGGGCTGGTACAGCGGGAAAGGCCCGGAACGGCAGCTTTGCAGTGCGGCCGTAATAACCGCATGTTAACTTTCTCTCAGTGGGTTTTCTCCCGTGTCTCTGAAGCTTCCTCCCCACACAGCTGGATTATATGAAATTACAAGTGAGGATAAACTCGAAAAACAGAGCCCAGCCAGCCTGGTTTACACAACAGCAGATAGATTCTTTATTTCCAAAAGCTGTTAAAGAAACGTAGAAAATAGCTTCTTTTTCCCTTGGAAAACACTCTCTGGGGGAGCAGAAAATGCAGTATAACAGGCTGTGCTGATTTTGACAGCGATGNGGGCCGGGGGCTCAGCCACATCCGGCTCCGCCCCTCTCTCCCCGCGCCGTTGGTACATCCCGGGACTATCCGGCTGCCGGCGCAGGAGTCGGTGCAGCCCAGGCTCCCCCCGCCGCGCCCGCCGCAGTGGTAGAGGCCGCGATCGCTCCTGTCCGTCAGCGCCGCCGCCGCCGCCTCAGTCGGAGCTCGATCCCCAGCC
>VZTZ01022849.1:407037-454073 GCA_013400955.1 Drymodes brunneopygia | reverse complement strand
ATGCCTGAGCTATAACCCTCAGCCCGCCATGTCCACTCCGGCCCGTAGGCGCCTCATGCGGGACTTCAAGAGGTACCGAGGCCGCGGGCCGAGGGTAAAGGGAGGGGCGGGCGGGAGGAGGACGAAGGGCCGAGCGCTACCGGGGGAGGAGGGGGCAGCACAACATGGCGGCGGGGCAAGGCGCGCTCCGCTGATTGCGTAGCGCGGGCGGCGCTGCCTGGCGCGGGTTACGCCTTTTGCGCAGGCGGGCGCTGCCTGGNGGAGAAGGAGGAAAGGGGGGGTATCTGGAGTGACGGTGTTTGTTTTCCCAAGACACCGTTACGTGTGATGGAGCCCTGCCTGTGCTGGGGAAGCGGGGAATGAACTCCTTGTTTTGGTTCGCTTGAGCGCCTGCCCTTTCCTTTCCCTATGGAACTGTTTTGATCCCAAGGCACAGCGCCGCCCCCTCCGTNTACGCCGTTGGCGCAGCGGCGTCCCGGGTTACGCCGTTGGCGCAGCGCGGGGGGCGCGGGCCGCGCTCACCGTCCCTGTGCCCCGCAGGCTGCAGGAGGATCCCCCGGCCGGGGTGAGCGGGGCCCCCTCTGAGAACAACATCATGGTGTGGAACGCCGTCATCTTCGGGTGAGTCGGCAGGGAAGGGGGCGGCGGGCCGCGGGGGCCGCTCCGCCGCCGGGGGGTTGGAGACGGGCTGCCAGCGGGGTAACGCTGTGCTTTGCTTTCCCTCCTCCAGGCCCGAGGGGACCCCTTTCGAGGACGGTAAGTGCGGCGTGCGGGGCTGGTGTTTGGCTTTCTCGGGGTAAACTGCTGCGGTTTGACACGGCCTTGGTGTCACTACCGTAGATCCTGCAACAGGTGTGGGCTTGGGGATGGCGGGGGGCGTGGGTGCATGTTCGCCTGACCACACACCTGTGTGCCTGATTTATGTAAATGTTATTTTTCTAATCCTACTCTCAGAAAGTTTTGTAGGTTTAGATTGCTGTGTTGACTTACAGAAACATACCAATTAACTTGTACAGTCTTGCTTGTAATCTCTATTACTATTATTAGTAATTTTAAGGATCTCTACAACCTTTCCTGTTGAACTTGGGATCATGTTTTTAGGGACACCCATGTTTGGGTAACCATCAAAAACTTGGTATAGAACTGTTGTCTTTTGTTTGAGTTCTGTTTTTTTTCTCATGCTGGAAGTGTTTTTTGTGCAAGTTCCAACGTGAGTCAGCTGAGGTAGGAAATGGGCTGAATGCTGCAGGAAGTTCAGAAGAGTGGCTTTTTCTTGTCATTTATTTCACTCTGATACAACTGGTATCATTCAGGGCTTAAGATTGAAAAGACTTTTTAAGTTTAAAAGCTGACTAAATACATCCTGGTGACATAGCTGTAGTTTTCATCTGGCCTTACTGTCTTTGATAGGTTTACTGATCCTGTATGAGTACTTAAGCATCTTGTGAAAACCTGTTAGACATGAAATACTGTCTAACTGAAATCAGTGATGCATTTTTTTAGGATACTTTTAGTGTAGGCTATAATTAATCTTAGATCTCCATGACTCATGACAAAAGCATAGGAAAAATTCCTTAACTCTTATGTTGTTCTTGGCTAACTCCCTTGTCTTTGTTTATCCTTGGAGTTAGCACCTGTGGACGTGCCTCTAAATTGCAGATTGTATTTCTCTGTGAAGATTTTGAAGATTTTAAATACTTCAGGCCTAAGAAAACTCTGAAGACTCACTTCTTTTTTTAATGTATTTGATTAGTTAAGAAATTTTCTGGAGTCTGTGCCTTTCAGCAGCCTAATGTTTAGAACTTGGACTTATTGCATAATAGAATGGCTAGACTAAATGTATTTTGCTGTCTCATCTGGTAACCCTTAAAGAAGGGCTCTCTAAACTTCTGTGGGGGTTGCTGGAGCTGCTTAGGCTCTTAGAGCACTGCTGCTGATAGAGTGATTCACTGTTTGGAGCAGAAAGCTGTCTCTTGCAGTGTGCTAAAATGCAGGTTGTTGCCATGCTCAGGCTCTTCCAGCTCATCATGTGGTTAACAGATGCTATAAGGGCTTTTTTCCATATATTTCCATTTAGTTGCAGAAGGTTGAGGGCTGCTATTGAGAGCCCTGACATATTGATTTCCTCTGTGCTTTTGGAGGCAGCATTGTGTCTTCATCTTGGATACTGAGGACGTGTTGCACTCACAGCAGTTTGAGGTTCAGACAGATGCCTGAGGCTGATGCTGCTGTCCTGCTTTGGTTGATGTCAGTGTAATCTCAGGGTGTGATGGATTGCTCTTTTCTTAGCAAAGTGTGTGTTCTCACATTGTGTGCTCAGGAAAACAGATGTGTCTTGTGTTGCAGGATATCAGCTTATCTCCTGTCCTCTGGATGTATCTTACCTTACTAGATAACAAAGCACTAAGTGGTGCCTGCAGATAGGGCTTTTTGGTGCCTCAGCTGTGCTTTTCCAGTCAGTGAGTGGAGTAGCATAGTTGAGATAATGGTAGTGCCGTCCAGATGCAGTTCAGCTTCATGTAGGTAAGAGTAAGGAAATTTTAATTTAACAGTATGTTAGTTTGGACTTGCTTTGCAACTGTGCTGGCCCTTGTGACTCAAAGGTACACTGAAACTCTGTAATCTTTCTCATGAAGCCTTTGCAGGCTTCATTTTTAGGCTCTTTCACTCCGTGGTGATACTGCAAAATTTCAGATACCTTAGTTCTTGTAAAAGTAGCCTGTGAAATTTGGGGGTGATTGTTATTCTAGAGGTATAATAATTCCAACACCATGAGAGTTACTGTTCTTTATCCTCATTCTGATGAGGCCCTTCTCCACTTGCAGCTTCTGAGGCATCGTAGTTTGTCTGGGCTGCAAACCTGAAGTTGAAACACATTTGTTTATTTACTGAGCAGCATTCTGCAGCTGATATCCCTCCCTCTCCACCCTCAGACGTTGGAGGGTGTTCTCACAACTCAGTGCGCAGGCTGGCTCAGCTTAGGAGCAGCCACTAATTTAGATCAGCAGCATAACTTCCATCTTCTGGTTTAAGAGGATTCGATTGCAGGTGTCTGCAGTAGGACCCTGGGGATATTTATCCTGCCCTTCACCATATTTCTAAGAATCTTTGTATGTGTGGCATCTGAAGTGGTAATGCTGGCACGGCCATAGAAATCCAGGCTGTCCCAGCCCTTTAGACCTGTTTCTCTGAAACTCGATGATGGTACTGTGGTTAGTGTAGGATTCCTGCCTCAGAGAGATTTAAGCAGTTCAGCTATTGCAGTATCCTGCCTTGCTGGGATTGTGCAGGAGGCTCGAACAGAGAACACAAGACATTTGTCTTCTGTGTGGTTTATGCCTTGCTTATGGAATATGGATCCTGTATCCTCGTGCGGGAGTGAAAGAGCTCATCTCTGCTCTTTGGGCAGTGGAACGGAGGGGTTGCTCTCGGGGGCTGCCGTCAAGAGGCCCTTCAGGGACCAGGCTCTGCTCTCTGGAGTTGCTGGGGCTGGTGCACACGTTGTGCATAAGCCTCTCTTGGCTGTGCCAGGGCCTCAAATCCTGAGGTAGAAGTGATCAGCAAGGTAAGTACAGGGCAGAAAAGAGAATGTTCTCCTAAGATTAGTGGTGATCCAAATACCAGTAATGACAGTGAATATGATAATTTATGTTTTAAAAATATCTTGTCTAGCATAAGTTGTGAGAAATACCAGTTGAAAGTGTTAAAATTAGCGACAGCAGGGTCTGGATGTGGAAGGCCTCATCCCCAGCAGTGTGTTGTGATACCTGTTGGACTTTAGTGGACTTTCAGTGTGAGTGAGCCTTGGACTTCGTGCATCAAATCTCTGGATTTGGCCTTTAATAAAGCTCAGTAGTGAGGGTTTGCGTACTGTGGAGCATTTCCAAAGAGCCGTTGCCACTCTGGGCCCTGACTTGGAAATCTGAGTAAGGAGATGCTCCAGATGAGCCCCTTGCTCAGATTTGTGTTAAAAGTAGCACTGCCCTTCTCTGGTGGGACAAGAGCTTCCCTTTCTTTCGGTAGTTTTAAATGGATTCCAAGACCAAACTGCTGCTGTTACTGTCAGACCTGTGTGATGGTTTGTGCTTGGTTTTCAGCCTACTGCTTTCTTAGTCACTCCTTCAGGAGGAGGCTACAGAGAACCAGAACTGGGGCAGGGAGAGCTGAGAATATCTAGAGTCAAATTTCTAAGCATTTGGTTCTAAGGGGCTGATGTTTGCAGCTGGTAGAAGTTGTTACTGACTTCCCAGTCCTGGGTTTTAAGCTGATCTCAGACCTGGCTCTGTGGCTCTGGACTAAGCTGGAGTAAACTTGAAAACCCCACTGCAGACTTCCACTAACTTGAACAATCTTAACTCTGCTGTTCTGGCTTGTTTGTTTCACAGGGAGATACCATAGTGTTGGCTCTCTGCTGTTGAATTGTTAGGCTGCTAATAAAAAAACCAAACATGCATAAACTTATTTTTAGGGTGTTGAGACTTCCCACTGCTGTAGGGAAAGTGCTAAAGCATCTGTGCTGTGTCTTCATTTGCTAACTGGAACGTCAAAGCAATGACCTTCATTTCTTGCAACTCAGTGTTACAGTTTATCTCCATATAAAGAACAGAGTCCCTGGGAAATCGTGCAGGTCCTTGCTGATCTGAAGGAAAAAAAAAATGAAAACCAAAAATCTGTTCTCTGGTTTACCAGTTGTTGGCACATGTTTGCCAGCCAAACAGAGGAATAACTTCATTATATTAGTGCTGGAAAACTCCCTCACAGTAGGAAGCAAGGACACTGAGCGTAGGGGGACAGGGGGAACCTGACTCATCACTGATACATAAGGATGCCCTTTCAAAAAAGGCAATGTGCCCCACCAGCAGCTTGTTCCAGTTGTTCCTGTCAGGTGCAGTCCTACAGGAGAGCTGTATATCTGTGTGAAGGTGCTTCAGATATTTCTCCCTGGGCATACCCAGGAACATCCTGAGCTGCCTCTGGGCCTGGTTGCTCTTGATGGCAGCGTGGTTGGGAGGAGCTCGCGTGGTCTGCAGTGGAGTAGGTAGAGTTCCTTAGTTACCGAGCTGAATCAGGAGTAGTCCTTAATCCCCTGAACCCATATGTGCAGCTTAGTTGACAGACTTCTTATTCTCAGATTGTCACAGCCTGAAGAGAAGGGCTAAAATAACCTACGTTGGTGCAGGCTGTTAAAATGGTTGGATTGAGACTCAACTGCAGTTTTCTGTTTCTGCTTAATCAGTCTTTCTCTAAGGATGACCAGTTAGTGTGAAGTAAATGGTCAGGTTTATATTTTAAACTGTCAGATTTGGATGCTGCATTCAATACTACTTTTCTGCATGACCTGATTACCTTACAGTTGTTGAGAAATATTACTTTTTTTTTAAATTTAGAAGAAATAAATGACAAGGTCCTTGCCATGACAGCATATTCCATAGATAGGACTCTCCGAATGACGTTGTGTTACACAGATGGTTCTACACCCACTGCTGTTGTTTGTACAGTGTACTGGGATTAGGCTCTCTGGAAGAAAGCCCCAAGGGCAGATTTATTTCCCTGCAGAAACCTTTTGACTGGTTTTGGCAATAAAAGTAAGTCACAGGAAATACTCTTGTACCAGTACTGTCTGGGACTTCAGTGTTAATGATTAACTCCATGAAAGTAAAGGATTGCACAATGTGTGTTCCATATCCAACACGCCTGTGTGAGCACAGTAGTGTCAGTGTGTATTGGGGGGGATGCTACTTACTCATCCCTTGTGTAAATTCATGCTGAATAAAGGTTGCTTATCTCTCTTTCAACTCCAGGAACTTTCAAACTTACAATAGAATTCACAGAAGAATACCCGAATAAGCCACCTACTGTCAGATTTGTCTCTAAAATGTTTCATCCAAATGGTAAGTACTTACACAATGCCTGGGTTTACTTTTGCTGTTTTGTTGGAGGTTTGGTGGGGTGGGGAAGAGAGGGCTGGGGTGTTTTTTGTTACAGCTTACTGTATAAAAGGTGTACTTATGATAAAATTTCCACTTTTTAATAAGGCAGCAAAATTCCAGTGTGGTTGTTGTAGTTTTGGTGAGGATGGATATGTGAGCAGTGCTCAGGCTTGAAAAGAAAGGGGCAATAAAAGGAGCCTCTTACCTTTCAGGTGTTACAGCGCAGTACTGATGAGACACTCAACTGCCTGTTAAGCCTTACAGAAGAATGTTTTGTACTTAAATAGCAGTGCTTTGGACTTCTGTCTGTATGTATTGTAGACATAGCATAGTGACACCGGTGAATGCAGCTGTCTTCTATCACTTTTCTTCCCCAAAATGCCTGTAAGAATGATATACCATGAAATGTAGTGTTAGGGTCCAGCTACAGCCAATGTCAGCAAGATTGTTTAATTAATCCCCTTCCTTGGTAGCTAAAAGCTGGAGAGGTATTCCCTGCCTCCCAACAAATACTAGCTTCATGCAGAAAATCCAGAAACCTTCCAACATGGCAAGAATGGGTACAGTGCAGGGAGGGAAGGTTCTCCTGTAGCTGCTGTGAGTAAGGTGACTGGACTTTGTTGCAGAAACTTCATGGGGAAACCTTGAGTGTGAACAACTGTTTGTGGGTGTTCTTTGATTCAATTCCGGGTAGCTAAAATTTTTTAGTCTTTAAATCTGTTCATGGTTTTCCATAGCAGTAGTTGCAATGACACAGAGAAGTTTGTGAGAGAATAACCAGGGTCGAGTTTAAATACTTCAGGCTTCTGTTGGTGAGGAGCTTCACTGATTCCTACCTACTGGCCTGCAGTATTTGGAGGATTTCAGCCTGTCAGACACTATGGGCTGTTGCAGTGTGTCTGTACATAGGTTTTCAGGATCGGGCAATTCTAGGGAGAAAAGCCAGTAGCTGTACAAGTTATGTTTAAGCTGGTTTTTTTGACCCTTTCCAGTCTATGCAGACGGTAGTATATGTCTGGATATCCTTCAGAATCGCTGGAGCCCTACTTATGATGTCTCCTCCATCTTAACATCCATACAGGTAAAAGAACGCTGCATGAAGAGACAGAATGACATTAGGATGCTTTGGCAAAAACAGCTCAGGAAACTTTCTTCCCCTTTCCTGAGAGCCAGTATAGCAGCTGTACCTTTATATTGGCAAAGTGTGAATCCTTCCTGGTGGTCACTGCAGGGCCCACCAGCAATGCATTGCTTGGCTGTCACAGAAAGTCACCTGCACTGTGCAGGGTTGATGCTGGTGCCCAAAGCCTCTAAAGCCCTCCAGGTGCAGGGATGCAGTGTGCTGCACTTGGACTAACATCTCTGCTCTAACTAGTATGGGTAGTTTACAGAATGTGTTGGAAAACTGTACTTTGCAGTGCCTAAGGATCTTTTTCTCTTTGCACAGTCCCTATTGGATGAGCCAAACCCGAACAGCCCAGCAAACAGCCAGGCAGCTCAGCTATACCAAGAGAATAAGCGGGAATATGAAAAACGGGTTTCTGCAATAGTAGAACAGAGCTGGCGTGACTGTTGACCCAGGATGATGCAAATGAACACTCTGTTGATGAGGAAAATAAACAAAGTGTCCGAGTC
Source organism: Drymodes brunneopygia (assembly GCA_013400955.1). Taxonomy (NCBI): domain Eukaryota; kingdom Metazoa; phylum Chordata; class Aves; order Passeriformes; family Petroicidae; genus Drymodes; species Drymodes brunneopygia. The sequence continues at coordinate 446,508 of VZTZ01022849.1, read as the reverse complement.
ATCTTTTTCCTCCTAGCATTTACTTTGCAAGCAAAATAGCTGTTGTGCTGTTGCCACCCTCCCTTGCTGAAGCTTCTTCTCCTTGGACATCAGAACGCACCCACTTTGAAGTCAAACGTTCTGTACTTGGGTTACTTGCAAAAGAGTTACTGATGCTGAGTTCATTTTCTGTGGTCCCTCTCCAGTCTTAGGGCAGTATTGTGCATTTCTGTAGTGTACACTAAGCTTTTAATTGTAATTGTGTTATACACAGTGATGCTTATGTGTAGCTTGATAAAAGGGATGTTTATATACATACACATTTTTTAACTGATATTAACTAAAGTGCTGATGTGTCCAGGCTGGTCACTTACCTCTACTATTGGTTTAGACCCCACTGCATTTATAAGTACTGGGTGAAGAAATCATCTTTTGTTTCCCTTTTGTATTGGTTTATCAACTCCTTTACTCATGCTAAAAAAATCAACTCTTCAATTGATTCCAATTCAAAGATTTAGTAAGACCCTGGAATGCTTGTTATTTCTGCACTTCACATGCAAGATTTATGTACAGATCTACATAAATTACTATGGCTGTGGTACTTGGATCTTTGCTGAGGGTAAGAAACAAGCCCTTTTTTTTAATTACTATTTTAAAGGACATGCCTACAGAAACTGGCAGTAGGTTTCTATAGTCCTGTCACCGAGGCATTACTGGACAAAACCAGGTAGAGCTGTGGTACTCAGCAAAAGGCCTTCCACATTCAGGAAGAGGTAAAACCTGACCTGTTCCAGCGATGAAATTACTCTCCTTCGGTGTCTTTCTCCTGCCCCCTTATCTTTAGCTGAGAAAGATAAGTTGTTTGGGATCTAACTTTGTCTTGTGGAAAGTTTGAATGAAGTCCAGGGTAGGCACTCGAGTCTCTGCAGTTTCTGCTCTTCATAGATGACCGCGTGGTTGTGTGAGCTACTGCTGCATGCTTGAGTTCATTCCCTTCCGTTTTATGAAAGTATTTTTTCAATTCTGAAAAAAACATTTGTAAGTCCAGTCACTTTTTTTGTAAGGCAAGTTTGTACCTTTGGATACAGAACCTTAAGCAGCAGTGTGGGATGGAACCTGCAATTGTGTTGTCCACTGTTCCAGTGTCTTTTGTGTGCACATTGGTCTGTTAGTTGAAAAGTATAACTTTGCACAAGTAACCCATGTAAGAAACTGTACATTTTTCAAAAGTTGTAAATAAAGTGTAACCTTAGTGCTTATTGTATAAATAGGCAAGAAGTGTATAACTGTGCTTATTTAACGAGGCTGACAGCAGTGGGGTGTGGGGGGAGCTCCAGCACTGTGCAATACTCCTGTGGGCAGCAGGGGGGGAGAGGAGTGCCTGGGGTAGTGCAGGGTGATAAACTCGGCTCGAGGGGCAAGAGGGGCAGTGGGGAGAGACAGCGCTGGCTCCACCTGCAGGAACAGCAGGAGGGGACTGGGCTCCAGAGTTCGCTACAGCAACTTCGTGAGCTCCCTTCATACAGGAATCACATTTATTTTCCTCCTGCCTTAGCAGGTGGAGAACAGGATTGATGATGAGTGGCAGGTTCTGCTGCTGAGCTCCACAATTATAAGTGGCTGGGCTCGTTCAAAAAATTTAATGGAGATTGGCAGCTGCAGTGACAGCAGCGCGTAGCCCTGAACAGCCCTGGGCCTTCCATGGAGCAGCTGTAATGCCTGCAGCAAACACAACCCTTGCTGAGGAGGCCATGTCCCTCTAAGGCCACAGAGGCCCTCGCAGCTGTCCCACCATTCTTGTTTGATTCACTAGTTGAAAAAAACCCAAAACAATGGAGTGGACTCTTAAGGCAGCCAGAAATGAACAGCACAGAGGTGCAAAAGAAAATCCCACCTTCAACCTTGCTCAGGCAAGGCCTTAATCCACTGACTCCATCAGAGTCCCCGTGGTGCCTCTCCTGGAGGCAGAGGCTCTGCAGCCTCCCTGGGGACAGCAACGCTCCCAGGTGAGGCCCTGGCAGCCGAACCCAGAGCCCCCCCAGGTCCTGCACAGGCACAGCAAAGGGCTCACAGCCACAACCCAGGACAGGAAAGGCAATGTCCTGCACAGACTCTGGGCCAGCTGCCACTGCTGCGCTACATTGACTACAGCTGGGCCCCACCCCTCCCAAAAGAGGCATTTTTCGTCTCCAATACCAGTGGTGCTCTTACGCTTTCCTTGGCATCACCAAGCTCTAACAACCTGGTGCATACCCAAGTTAGGGAGGAGGAGCTTCTTTCCCTAGAAAGTACCAGACTTCTTCCACTCCTACAGCACCATCTGCTAGAGCCCAGTGTTCTTGAGAGCAGAATTCAGACATAGAAGAAATAATGCACAAAAACAACCCCAAACAAAATGGAAATAAACCTAATTCAGAATTAACCGCCATATTATTTTTTCACAGCAGCAGCAAGTTGTTATTTGGCAGTCCAAGCAGGCAGAAGCTGTGCTGCAGCCCGGCAGAGAGGAGAGGACGCTTGCTCTGCTTCCTGAGTGAGGCTCATGTGCCAGGGCTGTCTCTCCTCTTCCTCATCACCCTGCAGGGATGAAAATCCCTCTAACTGCTCACCACCGGGACATTCTGAGGTTTGGCATCCTCACCTCAGCACTGAGAACATTTAAAAACAAACCAGAACAAGAGGTGGGAAAACAGGTAGAGGAGGGTGTAAAGAGATGGAGAGGCAAATACAAGCAGCAGAAAACTGAAGGTGATGGCTGAGACACAGTAACAGGAGCCAGACAAAAGCACTGCATTAGGACTGGCATAGCGGTACAGAAGCATCTGCAGACCCCACTGCTGACAGAATAACCAGCATCTCCAGACATGCCTCACTCCTGCCTCTTCCAAGGTCAATTCCTATCCTTTAAGCTTCCCAAGGATGAAGTGAGTGTTCTCAAAGGCTCACAGAGCACGGTGTGCTGTAGTCCTGCTGGCAAAGCAGCGCAGATGGAGGTCAGAGGCTGCTTCCCTCCCAGTGGCATCAGCTGGCCCTGGAGAGCTTCCACACTCCCATACAGTCAGAGAAAGGCCAGAAGGTTCCTGGGGAATCACCCTCACCAGACACAGGCACTGGAACAGGGATGGAACGGAGAAATAACCAGGCACAGATTCGGTTTTGTTCAGGATTAAAGAGCTGATATTCCAAGTAAAAAAATAAGTTATGTAACAGTCCCCACAAGCTACATGAGCATCTTTGAGCGTGGGCTCTGCATTTACCCCCAGTTTTTCTATTTCACACTTCACCATGGTATCTGCACATGTCAACCGTTCTCCAAGGTAGAAACACGCTGGAATTCTCTCAGTCTCATTCGCTGGCAATGAAGGTGCCGTCAGTGATTTTCAGAATGGGAGACTCAAGGTAGGAATCTATGAATAAAACTACCACTGAATTGGTTAAGGTTAACATACTGTACATACACACAAGAGCAGAGACAAGACCTTGATATACGTATTTCTCAAGAATAATCAAGTTTTCACACTTTTTAATACAAAGTGTGCCAAAACCTTTTTTTTTCCAGAAATAAAACTTTATTTTCATTGTCATTAATACCAATTTTACATACAAGTTTATGCCCCCTGACTGCATTTCCTTTGCTTTTTATTTTTTTTTAAAGTTTTTTTTCCTTCCTTGCTCCAGAAGAATAAGGGACCTATAATTTTAAATTATGTCAAATTCCTTCTCATTGGACATGTGTGTTTGCTATTACAAAACTATTAAAATGTGAAGGAACAAGTAATATCAAAGACACATACAGTAACAGCACTACTGCTTTTGGGTTGTGCTAATGCTTTTGAACAGAATTCGGTCGGTCCTAAACACCTAACAATGTTTTAGAAATTATATTGCCAAAGTAAAAGACTTTAATGTCAATATTACCCACAAGAAAAATGCAGCATCTCTTTCTTTAGTCGAGTGTCCAGGAGACTCAGTCTCTGGTCAAAGGGGACACCTCACCTCAGTTTGCTTGAGGCATGATAAGCTCGTAATGCCCAACCTGGCCTTCCTGCTTCAGCTGGTCTAACAGATCTTCCTTGCGCCGCTTCCTGCTCACCACCAAGTATCTGTTGTGTCCCTGCCCATGGGATTTACTTTTAAGACCATATTTTTGGGCAATTTGATGTATCTGCTTCCGCTCGTCCATGGTCAGTTCTCTAGAGAAAGTCAAGTCAATGTGACTGTCTGAGCGTGCATAGTTTCGAATAATCTCTTCAATGTCTCTCTTAGCGATTCTGTTCACCCTTTCTACATCAAGCCCAAGTCCTTCCCTTTTGAACTGCTCCTTTACTGAAATAGGCTCCCTAATTCCTTCACCATCTTTCCCGAGGCCACCGCCTGTCCAGCCCATCTTTCTTAAAATTTGGTTCCCAATGTTGTCTTCTTTGATCTTCTGTTTGAAAGCCTCTTCTGCTGATCGACCTCGAATCTCATTTCTGGAGATGACGTCTTCAACAGTGCCTTTCTTCAGGTTATTAACAACAGTTGGCTGAGTCTTTTTGAGGATTTTCACGGCTTCCTCTGCTGCCTCATGCTTGACAGATTTCTTCACTCCAACTGCTTCTGCGATGAATTCATCTTCAAGCATCACCTTGCATTTCCATCGCATGCCCGTCATCCTCTCAAAGACGTACTCCACCGTCATCTTGTTGAACTGGGCGGTGTCGTTCAGGGTGCACACAGGGTTACTGGAGTTCTCGTAGATCACCAGGTCCTTCAGGTCCTTCTTCCTCCCAGAGCCCCGTGACGAGCAGCCCACTTTCTGCACCTGGGTCACTTTGAGGGATGCTATATTTGACTGCATCTTCTGCAGGATTTTCAGTGCCTCCTCAGCTGCTGCATGCTTGCTGGTCTTTTTTGTTCCAAATCCCTCAGCCAAGCAGTGATCTTGGAGATAGACCTGACAACGCCACGAGCGGTTGGGCATTAATTCGTACTTGTATTCAACAGACATCTTGTTATATGAGGCAGAATTGTTAAGTATTCCTATTGCATCACTGGCATTCTCTGTGAGGACAAAACTAGTCCAGTGTTTGTTGGCATTTCCAGAACCTTTCATAGATTCAGTACCAGGCTGCATCGGGACACAGTCCCTGTTGGCAACTACGAACTCCTCATGAGGTTTGAGAGCGGGAGGGAAATCTGGGCGACACACACCTGCCTCACACACCACCAGGTCCTCATGGTAGGTGTGCTTGAACTTCCGCTGAACAACTCGAACTTCGACAGATTTCTTCAGCAGCTTCACCGCCTGCTCAGCAGCGCGATCCCGGGACCCGTTCTTGCTGCCGGCATAGCCGGTGGCCAGGTAGACGTTCTGACATCGCACCTCGCAAGCAAAGCCATCTGTCAAGAGCTTCTTGCTCTTGGGGAGGTCAGCAGGGGCGATCTCCTTCAGAGGAACATAAATATATTCAGGGTTTGTCTTGCATGCCTGAATTGAACGTGTCAAAAGATACGTGAAGTTAATTTTATCCGTCCCAGTGTTTGCATCTGGATTAGAAAGATTCTTCCAGACAGCTGCTGACAGTTTCTCCATAAAGCTTTGCTTCAGCATTATTGCTGACGGAGGGAAAGTCTCTGATGCAGACGGGGCAGTTGAAGGGGAAACAGAAACCTGCAAGGCGCTGCTTGGGGTAGAGTCCACACTATTCACAGCCTTCTTGGCTGCTGCTGCTGCTGGGCCTGCAAAGCCAAGCCCAGCTGTGCTGGAGACCTGGGGATCCACGTCTCGTGCATTCACTAAAGAATTTGTACAGTTTTCAGCTGGCTGTGCTGTATTGTTTGTATTTGCCTCCTGCTTCACCTCCTGCATTTGGTTATTCAGAGAATTGTCCTTCTTGCCCTCCTTCTCAGCGCTGGTGACAAAATGTATGGGCTCAAAGCGCGGTCGCACTCGGAACCTGGGGACCACCTTTTTGGGTGGCTCAGGAATCTCTTCTGGCTCTGGACCTATGAGATGGAACAAAATTACACAATTATCAATATGTGCTATGACAAGGAGACTGTGTTTTCAGAAACTGATGTTCAAGAGGAGTCTGCAGGCTCTGAACACAGGATTTGCACTCCTTAGCCAAAACCCGAAAGGTTTCCTTCCAAAAGACATTCACAATTCATCAAAGACAACCAATCATTTTTTGTGCAGGTCACTACAGTGGTATTTGCAGCTTCATAGCTACCACACAAAAATCTCTACATATTTATTTACAGGATGCTGCCTTCCAGCATTGCCCACTGACCCACCTAGTCATTTCTGATTTTAATCCCTTCAAATCTGCTAAAATAAGTAAAACTACGGCCAACAAGACAGAACACCAGAGCAGTACTAGAGCCTCCACTCTGACTCTGCTGCAGGGCTGCAGGATGATGTCAGATAAACTACTTCATCTTGAGGTCTTCTCATCTGAGGTGGAACACAGTGGTACCAAACCCTCTTCTCCAAAACACACAGGGCTGTTACTGACTTGAAAAATGCACATTTTCTCTCAGTGTAATTGCTTTGGGCTAAAGGGCAGCAAACATGAAAAAATTTGCCCAAGCCTCAAGGGACAGCTGCAGTGACTGAGGGCCCCATTACTGACAGACCTCTTGTTTCCTCACCAGAAAAAATGCAAATGAGACAGACTATCCAGATAGCGGACAAGCAAATATGTTCTAACTAAGAGATGGTTACACGAAACTCCTCCTGTGGAAGGTTCAGCACCCATATGCTGCCATGGTACATGTGTGTAATTTCATCAGAGGAGCAAAAGGCCAGCTCAGTGCCAGGAAATGCTGCCTAATCCAATGCCAACCCTGCTGTAGGTCAGGCTGTCTAGACATCAACCACCACAGCACAGGAATCACCACCCAGCTAACGCAGGTGAAAACAACACCTGCACACAGCACAAACAGCCCTTCCTTCATACTGAAATCAGGTGACAAAGCTCTTACGCATTAAATCCTTTGCCCATCAGTTCTGATGAATTATGGCAAGGTTTGCATTCTTCCTCTGTTTGTATTTTGATGGTTGCACTGCAGCAGCACCTAAAGGCTCTTGCCAGTAGAACAGCTCATTATGCTGTCAGTGCAACAAGCCCTGGAGAATCCTCAGGGCAGCTGCTTGTGACAGACAAAACACGGGAGAAGAGCAGCATCTCCTCAGTTTTGCAGCTGCCCCATAGAAACACAGAAAGGTTGCTGACTGTCAAAGTAAGGGAAGCAACTTTGGCAGAGCTAGATGTTCTATCCAAGCCCAGAGGAGCCCTGTGCTGTCTGACCATTTGTGCCTCACACAGCCACACAGCTGACTGGCACAGAGGCCTGCCCGCAGCCGGGCACAATTCCTGCCCCTCACCAGAGGGAGGGCAGGCAGCTGTGAAGGTGCCATGGAGAAGCCAGCCGACGGACCCAGTGAACTGCCAGCCCTCTCTGCCTGCTGCAATTCTTCCACTGGAAAAGCTACAGCTGAAACTCCGATCCCTGAGACCATGGGACTGGGCTGACATATACAGCACTCTTCTAGGCCCAGCAGGGAGGTAAAAAACCCAAAATTACACATCATGTGTACTCCCCATCCCCTCAAAGCTCCAAGCAGGTTGTAACTCAAAATCAGTGAGCTGAACTCCACATCTCCACAATCCTTCCTTCGTCACAAAATCACCCCTCACCATGGCAGACAAAGCCAGACAGGTATTCAATTCCAGACACCATCCCTAGGGGAAACCAATTACCTCATAATTGAAATGAAAAATGATATTTTCTTAAGCAAAGGTAGAACTCTGTGTGAATCACGCTCATGGCAGAGGAGGGGGAACTCCTCTGCAGTCCAGCAGAGCACACCACGGGCACTTCTCTCCGGTTTGCTGTGCCAGCTGTCCCAGAGGCAACCCCGTGGTACACTGGTGTCCCCACGCTCTCAGTGATGTGCAGCAATCAGGAACGGGCAAGGGGTCATTATCTCCAACACAGGCAGATGTACTCACTGTCCGATGGAGAGCGGTATCTCTTTAGCTTCCTGTTGGGCACCAGCTCGTATGACCTCGTTTCCCCAATGTCGATGCCTTCAGCCATCTTGAGAACCTTCTCCATGACCTGCATGTTGTACCTGTGTGGGTTCAACAGCACAACACCTCAGAACCGGCCCACAGACAGCACACGTGCACACACAAGCTTTTATTATATAAAGCAAGAACTAAAGCTGCGTAAGACACAGCAGCTGGTGCAAGGGAGATGCTCCTCTGATTCTGCAGAGCACGGCACTGACCACTGTCCCCCCTCACAGCTGGTCCAGCACGGGCACGCGGCCACACACCAGCTGACCTGGCTCCGTATGAACCCACTTCTGATTAAACCATGCAGCCAGCACACTCACGGTGTTCTAAACTGGAATTTAAATACATTATCTGACAAAATACGGTATTTGGCAGAGCTGCCAGGAGCACTAACGAAGGAGGAGCAGCAGATTCAGTGAATCAAACACAGGAGCTCAGACTAGCATTGGAGTCCTGTGTGGGGCAGCAGCCAGAACCTGCACGTCACCAACACTGCAACTGCCATGTCAGCTGACAAAGGCACTACTCAGCCTTCATCGACCACTCTTTAAAAAGCCAAACTAAATTCTAGCTATGTGCTGTAACTGAAATGTTTTAGGGTCCTGAACCACAACAGAGGTGAGGTGTCTGTGACAAGCTCTGAGCAAATCCTGACCCTGCTGCAGCACCCACAGTTCCACACAGACAGGATGTGCACAGCACAGCCCCATCCCATCCCTCTCGGCCTTACATCCCCCACCAGCTCCGTTTTCCATTGCTCTGGGGATCTGTCACATGATTTGGAACCATTTGCACACTGAGGCTGAACAGGAAAAAAACCAAACCTTTCTATCCAAAGAGAGCCTACAAACATGGCCTGACATCAGCCTCCGACAGCTTCACACAACGGTTCAGAAAGGAAGAAGAGCAATGCTGCACCTGTTCCACGGTATGTTCACCTTCCAAAGTCAGAAAGCATCAGGACACTGCCCACAGACAGGAGCCCACAAGTGTCCCAACAGCCACAGCTGCAGTAATTTGCAGAGCCTCTAAATAATGCTGTTCCAAGGGCTCTGGAAATCTACTCAACCTCTACTCAAGAAAGGCTCTTCCTGCTCCTGATTTAGAGGGCCAGGCAGAAATTAGATGCACAAAAATTCCTGGGTGAGAACTCTAAGCACAGACTACTGCAGTTCCTGCTTCACCAGCACAGCTCAGCCCTCAGCGGGAAGAAAATTCCAGAAGGGATCAAAGGGAGGTGAGATAGTGGTGATACCCAGTTGGGGGTTAGGATTTTTCCTTTTGTTTCTTTCTCTCAAGGAATTTTGTCCCATCTGTGGCTAAGAGACAATAACGACCACTACTTAAGAGAGACTAAAGAAATGGCCATGGTGGAGGAAGTGTGCAGCTGGCTACTCTCTTACCTGGGGGGTTTTCTCTTTGGAAGGGCAAATATACCATGAGATTTGGTCGGGGGGATGAGGGGCTGGGCCCAGCTCCTCTCGCTCTCTTGCTGTTGGCATTGGAGGAGGACGGTCGAGCTGCTGCTACTGCGGGGAGAATTCTCTGCCACCGCGGAGTCCAGCCCTGTGCTGCTTCTCCTGCCACGGGTGAGCCTTTGCTCGTAAGAGCAGCCCTTGAACTGGGACCTTATTAACCCCCAACCTCACTGGAAAGGACCCTCACCATATACTCGGGTGCCTCAGGGGAAAAACACCGGGACCCCGACGAAAGGCGCGTCTGCCCGGCTGCGTGCGGCAGCTGCTACAGAGGAGCCCGGCTGCCGCTGCCCAGCCCCGGTGTTTTCTGCTCCTGTGTTGGGCTTTTCTGCTACTTTAAACTCAGCATCCCTTGCTCACCAGGACACTCCGTGGCTGCTGCTACAACTGAGGAGTTTGTTACATTTTGTTTGCCACCCCGGGGTGTGCCCCTGTCTGCTGTCCCAGCTCCACTCCGAGGTTCCCGCTGCCCATTTCACCATCCAGAGGGGCACCGGGACCGGCTGCCCCTGTGGGTTTGTGAAGGAAGCTCCTTTCCCATCCCTCCCGCCGGCCCGCCCGCTATTGCCCCGTGAGGGAGACGCGGCCGAGCTCGCGCCACAGCGCCCCCTGCAGGCGCGGGGCACTGATGGCCAGCAGCGCCCCTGGCGGCCGTGAGCGGAACTGCAGCCCAGGGGAAGGCGCTGCAGCCCCGAGAAGGCGCCGCTGGCTTTGGGTTCTGTTCGTTGGCGCTGCCGCTGCCGGGGTTCGTTCGCCTGCTGATACACACACACACCGGGAAAGAACTGCTGCTCCTTTTCCCGTGTCTTTGCCTGAAAGCACCTTAATGTCAAAGTTAAAATAATTTGGAGGGAAGGGGATCACATTTTCTATTCCAAGGGAGGTTCCCGCCTTCCTTGGCAAACGCCTGCCTTTCAAACCAAGACATACCCTCGTACTCTCGCAGCCAAAGGGGAGAGGAGTGGGAATCTGTTTCTCTCTCTGGCTCACAGGGATAAGATAACATTATCTGTGATGGACAACGTCCCTTTCCAGCAGGGGGCAAGAACAGTGTCAGATTTGACACCTGTCACTCTTCACAAAGGATGGGGACCTTTGGGGCTCATATCTGCTGGGAGTGGAGAGCAGATCAACCGGTCTCAACATGTGTTTGTCTAATCTGGCCAGAGGAACCTAGTGCCTCCAGCACCTAACTGAAGTCTCCCTGCTGGGACTATAACAGGTTATCCCTTACCTCATCCCAGTAGCTCTGGAGCATAATGCTTTCCTGCACCACTGCCCCCATTCTCAGCCACCTTTAACATATCTGGGAATATGAGCACCTTCTTTCATCCACACCTAAATCAAATGAAGCCTTTTACTTAATCTGTTCATCACAGATCATGTTTTCTAAGCCTTCTGGACACTCTCCACATCATCTACCAGCAGAACACTCACTCAGATTTCATAGCAAAGACTCTGACCCGTTCTTCACAGAACCACAGAACAGTCTGAGTGGGAAGGGACCCACAAGGATTATCAAGTCCAAGTCTTGAGTGAATGGCCCATACAGGGCTTGAACTCACAACACTGCCATTATCAGCATCCTGCTCTAACCAGCTGAGCTACTCTGACCAGCTGTCTTCAGCTGCCAAGAAATCAGCATCAGGAAAACAAAACAAAACAAAACCCCAAACCAAACACCAACCAACAAACTTAATGGAAAACCACAAAAATCCCTCAAACTTTGAGGCTATTTACTTGATAAATCAACAACAGCTCTTCCCAAACACCAAAAGGCAGTTCCAGGGAAGGTTACGGGTCCCCTCCTTCCCCAGGCAAGTCTAAGTAAAGCTAGAATTGTTTTAACAATACAGTATGTTCCCGTGCAGTGCTCCCAGCCAGGCACACCAGCTCTGGGGAAACATCCTCACTGATAATGTCTCCAGACTGCATCCTGCCCAAATCTCATCTCCCCTGAGAGCTGCAGGTGAAGGAGTCCATCACAGAAACTGTGTGTACTGACAGGCTTAAACTGCAACATTTTTTGGGATTTGGAACCTTCCCACACAGTTGCTCACCCCTATTACCAGCACCCTCTAACTGTTTATTGCACCATTCCCAAAAGCCCTGGCACAAAGAGGGTCCCCCATTAAGAAAGCACACAAACACTTAAAGATGGACCACACAGACTGTATATGAAGATATTCTCAATTTTAACATATTGCTCAAGCTTTGGAATTTGAAACTATTTAAAATCTATGTTACATTTTGGTGCTTGCAAAGCAGATCACTTTAGTACTCGACCCAGAGGAAAAAAAAGTAAACAGGCAGATCTGTATTTAAAGATATTGATTTTGCTCTGTAGAGACGACACGAAGTATTCCCCCAAAAAGCTCCGGGATGGGACGTTATTAAAAGTCCATCTATGTGCCATCAATGCTCACAAGCTCCTCTGACACTGCACAGTTTGCAGAAGTTGGTCGTTAAGCAACTGCATCGGTCCTTCCGTCCAGTTAAAAACAATCACATCATCACCGGTGTCAGAGAAACGTGGGTGCCGTTTCTGTAGATCTCCACAGCCTGGCTATGGACAGTATGGCTGGATGAAAGGATACCCCTTCCATTCTCCCAGAAAAGCTGAGCGTTCAGGGCACCGTACACGCTGCTTTGTGCTCAGAGGGAAATTCTCTCCTCATTTAAATGACACAGCACAGAACCACAAGCTTAACGAATCCTGGGGGCGGGACATAAAGAACTACTTTCAAAACACACATCAACTTTTCCAGTGGCTTCCTCCCCTCCACGTACAAATACCGGCATATTCGAGCTAACAAAACTGGCCATGGACAGAAGTTCTCTTGCATCAGCCCCTTACATCCCAGTTCTTCTGCGGCTACTTTCTAAAACGCATCTGAGGCCGAGATTTGGCCCCTTCTCCCCGCGGGGACTCCCGTCCTGGCTTCAGACTCCCTCCCTGACCCCTGCCCGCAGCACGGCTCATCCTACGGAGCCTCCCGACCCCCGCCGTCCTGCAGGGTACCCCCGGATGACGGCGAGCGCCGGGCCCGGCGAGCCGAGAGCACGTCCCCCGCCCCGTGTGTGCCCCGCGCCTCACCTGCAGCCCATGAAGACGTGGTTGGTCCAGAGCACGGAGAGCGCCAGCAGCCGGTCGATGGCGGCGCCGGGGTACGCAGGGAGGTGGCGGAGGATGAAGCGGCGGCGCAGCGCCCATTGCCGGTCGGTCTCGTTGTACTGCCGCCACTGCTCCAGCACCGGCTCGGGCACCGCCTCCGGCTGCGGCTCTGCCGGCGGCGGCATGGTGAGCAAAGGCCGCGGGGCTGAACCCCGCCGGGGGCGCGGACCCACCGAGCCCGGGCGCGTACGGCGGGACCAGGCCCCACGTGTGGACCAGGCCGCGGCTCGCTGCGGGCCACCNGCCCCAGGCCTTGCCCAACGGCCGCGCTTGCCGCAAGGACAGCCCTGCCCGCGGGGATGCGCTGCCCGCGGCCAGGAAGCGCCATCCCCACCGCGCTTCGGCCTCCCCGTGCCCGTCCGGAGCCGTCCGGAGCGCCGGGCCCAGCGCCCGCGAGCAGCGCACACACACACACACCACAGCAGCCGCACTGGCTTTCGTATTTTTTATTTAAAATTTACATGAAAGTTAGAAAGGTAACAGGCGGAACAGTGCAGGTTCCTCAGTGTTTGCCGTGTAAATACAGAACGCGGTGCCGCTGTCACGCAGTTCCAGCTGTGAAAGGGACGGAGCGCGGGGAGCATGCGGGGCGCGGGCAGGGCAGCGCGGGGCGGGCAGGGCTCCAGCGCCGCCGGGACACCGCACCCGCTCTCGGCGGGCATGGAACTCACACTACACCGGCCCCGGCATCGCCCCTCCCTGGCACTGCCAACTTCTCCTGACTTTAAACAACAAGAGGAGGTGGAGTTAGGAAAAAGAAAGTACCACTTGACTCACGTTCACCAGCCAATGGGGCTCTTTTAACAGGGTGGTGAGACACAGGAGGACACCAGTGAGAACACACAGTTCTTACTTTATTTCTTTGATAAAATTAAATATTTCGTGGCTGCCAACAGAGCAAGTTGCACCATGTTTGTATTTCCTTTGACTCTGAATGCACGGTTTCCAAAACCAATCAAACAACAGCATATTGAAAATATTCCTTAGGCTTCACACCTTAGGGAAGCCCATGACATTTATATTATTAAAGACAACATTAGAAAAAACATATGCCCATAACAACATTTGAAAATGTATTCGCTACATCATTAGTCCCAACATCGCATTTCTGTTGCTCTTCAAAATTCCAGGTCATCAGTTCCCACCGCATCACCCTGTCTTGTCACACAAATTACAAGACACTTCAATTTTAGGTATCATGCAAGTCAGTAAAAGAGCTTCTTTCCAAGACACTAACACTGAAGATTTGTTCCCCCCTCCCCAGACATAAGACCCTTAAACTCTTCTAGAAGTGGCAGTCTTCTCCCTCAGACACAGTGCAGCTGGCGAAGACAGATTAAAAAAAGCTACAGAGAGAGAAAAGGGGAAAAAAAGAGAAAAAACAGAAGATTAGCAAAAAAGAGAAAGACATTTAAAAAGCAAGAAAAAGAGATGCAACATGGAAACAGCTGACAGAGGAGAGATGAAACCTCCTTGTGGTACCTCAAGAACTTCAGGGAAATTGCACAAGTAAAAACTTTTTTTTCTTTTACATCTGTAAAAAGATTTCATGTAACTTTAAATAACATTCTAATAAAGCAAATTATCAGGAAGAACAGACAGTGACCTGCAGTATGGTAAAAAAAGCCACATTCAATTGTCCTTTTAGCAGATAAACTAGAAATCATTGACAGATTAATATTGACTGGTTTTGGGAGCAGGGTAACATTCAAAAGTAGAGGAAGAAAATATTCAAATTACATTAACTTGCTAAAAAAATCCCAAACAAACCACAAAGCAATCAAAGAGCTCCGTGGGAAATGAAATTGTATTTATGGTGAAACAGAATACCTGAGAAAACACATCACCATCAAGTGTTTGGACTGGCCTGACTGCTGGGAACGGAGGCCAGGCCGTGGTTTGAGCTGGGGCTGCCCCTGTGCTGGAACTGCTCCTGAGCCCGGGGCATCACCCAGAGCACTGCTCAGCGAGAACTCCCAGCAGCAGCTGGCACTGACAGCATCACCTACAAGGCCTAGGCCTGAGCTGTGCTTATCTTCTAAAACCCCGGGATCTGGAGGGGTTTTGTGGAGGCTGCCTGGCACCACACATCTCATCTTTCAGCAGGGGCAGGACGTGTGGATTCACCACATCCAGAGCACTGAGCCAGCCCACAGAGCCACTGAAGGACAAACAACTCTGAAATGGAAACGAGGATCTACATGCCAGTCTTCAGAGAGCATGAATTAGCAAAAGAATAACATAAAAGCAAATGAAAAAAAGACAGATGGTGTCATGAAAACTACACCAAATATAATGAGAGAAGAGTGTTTTATCTCTAAACTACGCGATAATTAAACTAAGATGGTGTTGCCATTCTAATGTCATCAATAAATATCTTTAAACTGCGTTGTTATTTCGCCAGCAAAAATAACTCACAGAACTTATTTCCATATCCCTTATTTAGCTGGGTGGAACGAGACCAGGAAAAAGGGGAATCCATTAATTGTACGGAAAAAAAGGCAGGATTTAAAGTTGTAGCATCCAGAACCTTGTTATGACTAATTTTACATTGTTTAACAAAAGCAATAACCACCAGCACATAGTAAAGACAGAATCACAACGAGGACATAGGAGAGAGCAAGGATAACACCCTGGAAAGGTCACAGCTGAAATGCTGTCACGTTTTATTAGACCCTCCGATTTAACAAGTAAATGAAGGTCCATTCCAGGCCATTGTATTCAGGGGTAATTACTCAGTACAGAGCCATGGGTTACTGTAAAAGAAGGGCAAAGAAAACAAAAAACAAAAGAAGTAAATGTTAACCAGAATTCACTGTCCAATGAACTCTTTATTTAAAAACAAAACTCAGCCACAAATACACAGAGAAGACACTTGCAGGCAAACTACAGTTGCACTTGGCCAGAGTGAACTCCTGGCCCAGTGAGCAAAACACCCTCCTTTTTAGTGCAAATCTTGCAGTAAAAACAAGGCTTTTGCTGAATAGAAAATATGAGAAGAAACCTGTCAACATCTGTACAGTTCTAAAGAGATGCCAGATTAAAAAAAAAAGGTAGTATTGTTTTGCATTAAAACCCGAAATTGTTGGAATCACTGAGAAGAAAGTCAATGAAATAGCATCATCTTTCTTCAGAAACACTGATATGTACAGCAAGGTGACCAGCTTTCCCTGAGATTGGATCCAGGATGTGCATCCAGGCCAGCACACTGAGAGGGAGACCAGGCAAGAGATCCTTCATGGCCCCTGCAGCATTCAGAGAACACTTAGTTGCAAACCATGGATCCAAATTTCAGATTTCCCCAAGCATGGGAACTAGAGCTTTGGACTCAGACCCATGCCTGTGAGGATGGCAAGTTTTGCAAAAAGTCCTTGAAAGTTATTTGAGTCACATATGGCAGCAAAGGGGGCAATGAGGGCTTAGGAACAGCAAATTAACACAGGGAGAGGGCAGTCAGCCTCTGGAGACAGCACATCCCACCTCAGGGCTGCACCCACAGCAGGAGCTAAAGGCACCCCCAAGCAGCTCTCACACAGCACGGAGCGGGGGAAAAGCTGAGCAATGGGAGAGGGGACACTCGCCCAGGAGCACTGGGCATCCTGCTGCTGCCCAAGGGGCAGGAGAAACCTGGCAGAGCCCCTCTGGCCAACAGGGTCCCTCACAAGAACAAGCCCAGCAGCCAAGAGTTCTGGTTTAACCCCAGTGGTGAGCGTGGGAGGGGAGCAATGGGAAAGGTGAGCAAACAGGCACAATGGCACAGCCGAGGGTGGGGCATTCGCCTCTGGGGCCAAGGGAAAGGTTCTACAGGAAACCCGAACTGAAAATGAAAGAAAAAGGCAGGTTAATGGTTTTATGGATTAATGACAAAAAAACAAAATAAAAATACAAATTTTCCTAATGCGCACGCACACACGAGAAAGAAAATGTTGCTAAGTGTTAATAAGGTTTAATCTGACTACAAAACATGCTTTATGCAGATGCACACACACACTCAGCAGTGGGATGAACCAAATTTATTTTCTAAAACTTTCACAGTTTTGCAAGCTACAGAACTCATCAACTGTGACTTATTTGTATGCTTGCAAAACAGTGAAGCCCTGCAACACTTTATGGATCAATATGGAGAGTGTTTTTCTAAATCCTGGAAAAGTACCACATATACATATTTAATTTAGCAATGACAAATGCCCATTGAAAAAGGCACTGTCTGCATTTGTGTAGTGGGAACAAAGAACTTCATTTGATTCAAAGCCCAGCACACAACAGTGTACAGTTATGAGGACTGCCAAAAGCAATCCAAAACCAACAAAAAGCAGTAATGTTCACTCTAACTGCACTTTAGCTGTGCCTTCGTACTCAGCACCAGAATGAACACTGTTATTCTTTGAGCTTATTTTTCCACATTCAGAGCCTGATGAGCAGAGAATTGTTCTTTTCATTGTTCTCCAGTTACCGTTGGCAGCAGAGACATTCATTCAACTGGACAGTTCAAGACGACTGCAAGTGCCAGTTCGAGTCAGTGCAAGACCCTTCTGAAGCTCTTCTGTTAAGTGGAAGGTCCCATTTAAATTACATTCAAATGCTTCTCCCTGACAGCATAAGGTTTACTTGCTTTTCCATTTCTCTTGGTGGAGCTAAGAGGGAAGGAATCCTGGAATCAGCTTCTACCAGTTTAAGGGTAGACCATAATTTAGTTGGGACTATCCAGGAGAGAATGTAAGTCTTAGTTTTGTCTGCCGGGAAGGGTGGACTCAAGGATGAGTTTTTAGGGTGTTTTACAGTTTATTTCCAACAGGCCCTTCTCTGAGAGGCCTGTGCACCTCAGCCTGGGGCACTGTCACACTTGCCTTGGATAATGAGTATTGCTGATCTGTCAAGAAGCAAGACATTCCTCTGGGAGGTTTCCTCTTCCTCTCACCAGAGAATCATCAGCAAAATAAAAACACTCAATTAAACCCACTCAACCTAGCTGTAAGTAGACCACTGTCTTTAGCAGTTTAACTAATAACCCTAATGAGGATGATAGAAACTAGTCTTGCATCTACCTTCACCTTCACTGTAACCACAAATTAACATTACAACTTGGAGGAGTGGGAGGGAAGGAGGAGAAAGGAAAGAGGGAGACATTTTCATGGCTAGCTGGGCTGTATCATCAGCACCACATCTCCATAGCAATTGTTGCCATAGTATCAACGTGGCCTTTGTGATTAAAGAATGTAATTTATTTTTAAGAGTGATGGAATAAAGAGAACAGAGCCAACAAAGTGCTGGGAAGATTTAAAAGGAAGAGGATGTAATCCTTATTTTTCTATGTTCCATATTGTGAGTCTCTGAATTTAACTTTGCAGAATCTTTAAAGACAATTACATACTTTTTCTACAACTGCACATGTAGAGAGAGACTGGTAGAGCACATATAGTGGGGGTGAAAGTAGAGGAAGACGGACATAATACTTGTAAGCTTCAGGACTTGCATACGGTTTGCTCTTTTAGGAAAGGTAACTGATCCCACTGTGAGGCTCTATTAGTTAATGACGCTTACCAGGACAATGTGCCTCATGCACCATGCAGCCAAACAGCAGCTAACTGTAAAACAGCACACATGTAAGAGCTAATAATGATGATAATGATGTAACAACAACAACAACAACAAAATCAACTGAGTCATGATTAGTGCAAATTACAGAGCTTGGGTTTAAACAAGTCACCTGTGAAAGAAAAGGCTATTGTACTGCCAGCCAGTAGTAAACAAGCTACAATTAAGCTTCAGCCTTGGACTGTTAAGAAAAATTTATGATCTAAATACTGAAATCCATTTTTAAGGACAATCAGAGAAGTTACAGAGCAAATAAAGCAGCACCATTGTCTAGCAATTTTCGAACAGGCAAAAGAGGCTTCCTATTATCTTCCCAAGCCTGACTGAAGCACTGACCTCTCTCTGTCATGGAGTTTTCTTGCCCATAACTGACAAGCACTGTACCAAGGCTTTTCCATATCAACATGCTTGGTGTCAAGGAGATGTTCTGAGATGAGAACCACTTCAAGGACCAAGAGTGTGACTTGGGCCACAGCAACTAATTGCTGATACTATAGGGCTGTTGCCTCCCTTTTCTGCATTCCTGACCCTGACTGATCTCAAGGCTGAAGTCTGCAGTCCTGAGTGAGCAGGTGTTTAAGTGCTCTAAGCATGAAAAAACTCAGCTGGGTATTCCTCACATAGTCCAGGCTGGGGAGAGAAGTCTGTCCCCAGGAAGTCTCAGACTCCTCTGTATGAGAACATATTAAAACCCCTTGAAGGTAGTTAAAATGAACAAATCAATATAGGCAGTGGAAAAAGGAATGGGCGAGTGAGAAAAGGGCAGCAATAATTGCTCATCGAAAAAGAATGTTCATGTTGAAGTAGCTTCAGCCCTAACCTTAAAGACTAAACCAGGATCTCATTCTTGTAACTGGGCCTTTCCTCCTCTGTCTCATTTGATTCCAAGCTTAACAGCCACAGGCTTTTTCCCTGACAAACAGTGCTTTTGGGCACACCCCATATTGTCCAATTTAACAGCACTTCATGTACTTAAGACTGCACAGGGCAGAAAGGATTGCCCCAGGGCCATGCAGAGGGGGGATTATGGCAGTGGTACAAAACCAGACCCTGTTTGTCTGCACACCACTGTCTGCACACCCACACAGGTGGCACAGGGCTCTATTTGGGAAATGCTCCACAGTGAGAAGGTAGGGAACTGCTCAGTGGTGGGAGAACTGGGAGATCTGTTTCACTGTACAGCTGGTTGTTCTTACACAACTGCAGAGCTTCAGGAGCCTGGCACAGGCACTGCAGACAGCCCAGATCGCAGACCCTGACAAGGGGCTGGATCCTGTCACACCAGTCCCTGGCATGGGGAGCCCCTGCTACAGCCATGCAGTATCTCCCACTGTTTCTGTGGAGGGCAAAAAGCTGATTTAGGACAGGAGAAGACTACTAGTGCTAACAAG
This sequence comes from Drymodes brunneopygia, assembly GCA_013400955.1. Lineage (NCBI taxonomy): Eukaryota > Metazoa > Chordata > Aves > Passeriformes > Petroicidae > Drymodes > Drymodes brunneopygia. The sequence continues at coordinate 426,821 of VZTZ01022849.1, read as the reverse complement.
GTGCTATGACCTGTCCCCTCATTTTGCAGTCTTTCATTCTGGAATTCAAGACTATTAAGTCTCCCTGAAAAATTTCCAAAATCTTCTCAACATAAACAAGTAAGAACCTGAGCAAGAACATGCTCCTCTCTGAGGGTAATGGGACATCCCTGTTACCCACACCCTAGCCTTGACAGCTAATATGGTTCCACTTCTTTACAAGCACTGAGAGACCAAGGGAGGAGCAGGGAATCTTGGGGAATAAAAACAAGTTCATCCTCTCCCATGCTGTCAGAAGGCAAAGAGGGAGGTTAGTACTGCTCCCTGCTTTTTAGGACGACAGCAAATGTTACATGCTTCCAGATAGTGCTCAGCCTTACTGGGGATTAAATCTGGCTGCAAACCTTCCCCTGATAAGGACTGGCTATGTTAGGAGGGAGATATGAACACCCAGAAAAATAGTAAAGGAGAACCATTACCAAAAGCAAATACCTCTGGGTTAGCAACTTACTTTTTCCTTTCCTTATCCCTTTTAAGAGTTTGCGATCCTCCAGCCTGCTGAGCCTGTGACTGAAGCAATTCAGCTGCTGTCTTCCTTTGTTTAAATGCATTTACTTCATCATCCAGAGACTTCTTCTTATCCTCTAGCTTCTTCTTTTCATCCTGATGCAATTTCTTCAGGCGATCAAACTTTTCATGCAGCTGAAGGGAAAGGAGAGAGGTGAGCAAAAACTGGTACTACCAGATGTTCTGTTCACAGGAAAAGAGGAAGATGGAAGGATCCCTTGAGATCTGAACCTGTGAGTCTCCATCGGTCTCCACATCATTTCTAGCTCCTGAGCTGCCAGTGCCCAGACAAAGGGCAGGGAACAGCCTCCTTCCACAACAACTTACAGACAGTGTTCAAATAATGCATCATTGTGCAGACTAAGAACAGAGGATTGGGAGAGTGTAAGTGTAAAAAAATAGCCTGATCAATCTCCAGGGGTCTCTGCCTTATCCCTCTTTAAAGGTCAGTAAATTAATGGATTTTTCACAATGCTAAGAAAGTTGTATGGGTGGATTTTTTTCTAAAACATGTTCATCTCAAGGGCTGCTTCTCTCCTTGACTTTTACCACACTGCACCTCTCCATCAGAATCAAGACTCTGGCCCTTTCCTGGTGCAGTAAGTTGAACACAACAAGCACTGTAATGCAGTTTTGTCCTACAGACAGAATACCTTAATATCCCCATCCAAGTTAAACCTTCTTGGTAAGAAAGTCCTAAACAACACTCTGCAGAAAGTGCTTTGGCAGCAACTACCTACTTGGGAGTGAATTTATCACTCACAACCATGAAGACACAAGTAATGCAGTTTTTACCTCTTTTTCAGCCTCCTTCAGCTCTGCTTCTTTTTCCTTGACCCTCTGGACAAACATCTGTCTCATTGCCTCTTCCTTTTTCTGCAGTTCTCCCAGAAACTCATTTCTTTTGGCTTCGTAAGTTTCTTGTAAGCTGAAAAGGAAGGAAAGTCCAGTGATAAGACTTGGGACAAACTGCTTTCCCTGACCCTCTGAAATCAGGCCCTCACCAGGACTGTTGCTTTGGACACAACACATTTGCTACTCACTCACCCACGTGTGCCCAAGGTCTTCTTTATCCAATGATTTTTGGCATTTTTCTGTATGTTGAATGTTGGGCAATTCAAAGAGACCAGCTGGCAACAAACACTAGTTCAGAGGAACACTGCTGCCCTCTCTGCAGCAAAGACATTTCTACTTCCATACTTGCAGATTCACAGTCAGTCCTGCACACCCTCCCTGTATTTTCACCTTCTCTCAGTCAGACTTTGCTGAAGTCTGGATTTATCTGACCTGGCAGTTTTCCTTCCTGCGTTGGTTCTTTCTGTGCTTGCCCAAGGACACACACACACAGACACAAGCACACAGCACATCCAACAACGCCTCTCCCAAGCTCTCCTGTCTCCTCCAGGGATCTCACCTGAACGGTTTGCTGTCTGGATCAGTGTCCTTGAAACCCATCTCTTCCAGTTTACATCGCCTGTAGAGCTCATAGTGGCGTGTGTGGGTCTGCTCACGAAGGTCTTCCATGTTCACGCGGATCAGCATCTCCCGCAGCTTCACAAAATCACAGTGAGCCTCATTCTCCACTGTAGGACATGGTAAGGAGGAAAATGGGGACAGCAACTGAGATCTCTTCCCACATCTCCCACTTGCCTACGCCTCCAACAGGTTTAACAAGCAGAGAAAACTGGCACTATAGGCCTGACACAAGAATTTAACAAAGGATAATTCCCCATGGATAACCAAGTCCAGCAGGCCCTTGTTCATTTTATGACAGCCCACTCCCTCCTTGTACAAGTGTCACCATTCATGCCATGAAAATCCCAGGGCTCAACTCACCCTGTACTGTGCCCCAAGGGTACTGACGAGCTTTCATCATTTTGTTTCCTATTTTCAGCTCCTCCGTGCTCCCAATCACTGCAAATGGCAAGTGGGCCTGGAACACATTGAATGATATCCACGTTAGTCCCTCTCAGACCTGGCTGACCTGGCAGCACACAGGGATTAGCACAGCCACTGAGCAAGACAGTCATTATGCACACGCTAATCTCAGGGAGTCTAGTCACTGGCCACTAGTCCAAGACAAGGAGTAGCAGGGTGGGTCCTTTTTTGGAAACCTTGTTAGTGCTACCACTCTATATCCTCTACCTGGCTGATCCTCCCAGCCACAGAGTGTCAGGTGAGATGAGCCAGTGCAAGACTGGCATCAGAGTGACAGCTGGAACAGAGTGCTGCGGCTCGGACTGCGGTGCTGTCCCAGGGCTTGCCGTGCCAGAGGAGAACATCTGCACAAGCACACAAGCAGTAAGAGGTCTTGGAGCCTTCTTGATTTTATCCCCCCAACACTCCTTTAGCTCATGCTGGAGCACAGGATACCTTGCTCCATCAGATCATGAGATGGAAGTTCATCCTTCACCCCCAGAGTAACAGCTCCTTCCTCCCTGCTTGCTTCCCCTTGGTGAGGAAGGGCTGAACATGTCCCCAGCCACTGTGCCCGGTGTGACCCAAGGTCACACTCTTCAAGCTCACACCCAAGCTCACACTCTTCAAGATATGCACTCCACAGTACATGAAGGCTTACTAAGAACAAGAGGGATTTGCTTTTCAGAAACTCAGAAATCACAAATAGTCACTTCTTAGCAAAGATGATCTCTCTGCAGAAGGCAATAAGAGACTTGCCCAGTGCAAGCTCAGCAAAACTGGATCTTAAACCCATCCAACGCCTATCTAAGCTCTGAAGATCTCACCTTATAGTCCTTTCATTTCCAAAACTCAGGCAGCCAGGCAAACCCCCCAGACCCTGCCATGGTGCTTTGCTGCATTTTTCTGTAAGTGTGATTTCTCCCCACCTCCACTTGCCCCTGGGAACTATATTGCATTCTGCCAAGCTGCAAGGAAGTCAAGTGCAAAGTTTCAGCACTTTGAGTTCCCACCTCCTTGCACCAACCCCTTCTGCTGAGTTTTGTGAAGTGACATTTGTCAGGCAAAGCTTTTAAAGTGCCCCAAATTCTGGACAACTAAAAGGGCCTCAGGAAGCCAACTACACGGAAGATCAGGGACCCTGGATTGCTCTCAAGAGCAGGTAGTGAATTCCACAGGTTATCCAAAAACTTGGACAAGTTCATGACAGCTGGCACAAGCAAAAGATTTCAGAGATGATTTCAGAGTTTCTGCTTCCAGAGTGTGGCTCATACAGTCAATCTGCAAACAAAGCAAAACTGCCAGCAAGCACTCACAGAGATGGGCTCTTGCCCTGTATTCCTCAGCCCCCAGCTCTCACATGGGACACACAAAGTAAGAGTAATATTTGTCTCATGTTTCTAAAAAAATCAGTAAATCTAAAATCAGTATTTGGGTACAAGTTTTCCAGACCTGCAAAACTGCCTTGGTCAAATTCTGGCCTGCTTAGCCCCCATAAATCTGGTAATTCTCACTGTAATAGAGGATTAAAGAGTTGATTTGTCTGTGCAGCAACTGACACAACCCAGAATGTCTGCAACCCAAGACAGCAATTCCCTCCCAGGAGACAAGTAAATGGCTGAAAGGAAAGACAAGCAGAGGTTCACTTCCACCCTCAGAAGGGCTAACACTGAACTGCTCCGAGAAGGAAACCACCACTGACAGCTCCTGACAGACGTCAGGACAAACTTCATGTTTCTTTCAGGCCTCTCCAGAACACTCTACAACTATCAATACTAGATCAAGAGGTGGCACAAATGCACATCAGTTAGACCTCTACTACATCCACAACAGCGAAGCAATCAACTTCCCCTACTTGATTCCTGTGAAAAGCCTTCTGGAAAATGGGACCATGATCAGGATGTGCTGGCAGAAGGGCCAAGGGACAGCTTGCTTCATCCTCAAGGAGCCACAGACAGGCACCCACGATGCTGCGAAGGCCAGAACCAGAATGGGCACCTGCAGGCACCTTGAGATATGTCTGGCCCAAGTTATTTTTCACACCTTGCTGGTTAAGCTGTGTAATTCCTTGCCAAAGGATCCTGGAAGTTTACTGGTGGGAGGCCATCAGGTAATGCATAGGACAGAAATAAGGACAAACCCTTGAGCTGAAAAGGGTTAAACACTGATTTCTTATATGTCCCTCAACAGACATGCACAAGGACAAGGAGGGTATTAAAAGTCTGTTCTCTGACTATAAAAGCCCACTAGAGACACAGTAGCCTACCACAAAGCTCTCCTAGCCCAGGATGACACTACAGGGATGAGATTCTGGTGAAATCCTCTGTTTTTAAGACACAAAATAAAAGGGAAAGTAGATTTAAGAAACATCCCAATATGGGCCACCAACCCCTACACTGACAGTGCTGCTCTGGGAGAGGAGGAAGAACTGAGTCACTTACATTCATTGTCCCATTTATCTCTGCCACTGATTCATCATCTGTCGGGAACTGGTAGATCTGCACCCCATTACTGACCAGTTCACTTGTGATTTTAATTTTAAACTTGGTCAGCTCACTCTTGGAAATAGCATCAGATTTGGCAATGATGGGAATGATGTTCACCTAGAAAAAAACAGAGGTACGAAGCAATCAACTTTGCCCCTGGGAGTTTCTCTAAGTCTGCAATACGACCTCCAAAAACTTGTAAAGTGCTCGATAAATCTACAGAATTATCTGCCAACTCAGTCATTTCCACCACAAGGGCTACTCAGGGTGGGGAGATCCTCTGGAAAAGCAGCAGCCTTTCCACTATGCAAACAGTAAATCTGCCCAGTAAGAGTTAAACGTGCCAACCTTGCTGTCCAGCTTCTTCATTGTTACCAAGTCCAGGGATTTCAGGGAATGGCCTGTCGGAGCAATGAAGTACAAGCAAGCGTGGATCCGGGTGTCATGGTAGTTGTGCAAGACCCTTCTTATCTTCAGTTCTTCTTGCAAGTAGGCTTCAAACTGAGCATCAATGAACTCAACGATGGGCTTATAGCTTTGGTGAAAGGAGAAAAATAAACTATACATCTCACAGAGAGCTAAACAGATAGAACAATGCTCCTTTGTTTGCTTTTAAGAAATAAGCTGCTGATAGATTTCACTTCCTGAGGCTAATTCTCTCCACCTCCCTTGCTCCCCACCTGTAAGATTTTAAAGTTGCACTGCTGACAAGGAGACATGGTCCTACATGGTCAGCATGGTCCATGGTGACAAGGTCCTACATCAGACTCTAGCAGCCTGTGTCTGTACTCACAGTACTGAGATTCAGCAGAGGACAGCAGAAACACCATCCTCTCCAGGGAAAGCAGACTCTCATGTTTTGGAATGTGAGGGTGAGAGACTTTCTAAAGCAAGACTAATGTAGACTCATTTGCAGTAGTGTGAAACCCTTGCTGGCACTCGGGGAGTGAATGGCTTGCTGCTCTCACAGCCCCGAGTGCTGCTGGTGGAAGACACAGCTTCATTCAGTACTACCTTTGCCCAGTGCTCTGGGGCAGGAAATTCCTGCAACTCCCTTGCAAGGCCTTCTGAAATACAGAACCTGCCAGACTCATAATGTAAAGGACATCAGTGCATTTTAAACAAACTTTAAAAAAAAAAAGTAACAGACCCACAAAAAAGCAAATCCCATTGGCAATGTCTCTGCAGAGATGCACCTTGGAGACCGTCTGGTGTAATTGCACATCCCTTAACCAACACACTCCAGCCACTCTGGCATGTGAGCTGCCAGAGACACTTCCCCAGGGCATCTCACTGCACATTTACTGTGCTTCCTTTGGCTCTTCCCATGGAAGAGCCCTGCCAGAAGTGGGTATTAAGCCAGGCAGACACTAAACCACACTAGGGGTTTGGTCAGCAGCTTGAGGTCAGTACAAACCAAAACAAGCCCAGATGCCCTGGAGCATTTCAGTCTCCCCACCAGATGAATTTGGGCAGAAGGTTGCCAGCACGGCAGAAATGGCTCTGACAGCATGAGAACAGCTGCTTTATAGCTGAAGCACTGTGGACACTCCAGAGCCTCTGTCCTCTCTTCTACCTGTCCCATCCCAAAGAGGTGATAAGGACAACTCCTAAGAAGAAAGCAGGAAAACTCTGCAGTGCAGTCAGGCTCAACTAGGGCACAGGGAGAACTAAAAGCCAGGTCACGATCCAGCCTCTCTCCCCCACACTCACCTGTCCTCTTTGTTGATCTGATCCCCAAAGCCCACTGTGCTCACAATAGTCAGCTTGAGGTTGACATTGCTCTCCTGCAGGTCATAGGTACTGGATTTCAGCTGGACCCCAGGCTGTGAGTGAGATGCTGGGTCACCTTCAAACTTGGTGTTGAAAAGGGTGTCCATGAGGGTGGACTTACCAAGGCCAGTTTCCCCTGTTGGAGAAAAAGAAAGTTGAAACATTCTGTTGAATATTAATGTGGGTTGGCCTTTCAGCTTCCAAACATTAACAGGGATGAAATTGTAGCAGATGAAAGCAGATCTCATGCTCCCAAGGGAGCGTCTGGTAAACAGAAAGCCATGAACAATGGGAGGTCTGTATTCTGGGCAAATTACATTTCACAGTCTAATGGCCATTAATGTCATTAGAAAATAGAGATGAAAAGAAAGAGGTGAAAAGGCGAAGGGGAAAGCATCGTTCAGATCCTGCTTAAACCCACAACTACACTACAGAAGATGCTGTTTTCATTAAAAAGTGGGAGAGGAAATGGGGCTCACTGCCATTTCCAAAAAAAGCTGCTCCAGATCAATGTCTCTAATAAGCAGCCACAGAAATAGCTTCCTTCCGTGCAGAAACCCTGAGAGCTGGTTTGAGTCTGACAGCAAGTTGTGCAGTTGGTTTCTCATAACGAGTTCTACATTGGGAGGGGGCATTTTCTGTAAAATCTGGTTTTGTACCTTAGGGACAAAAGTTGTACAATATTTCAAAATCTGCTTCCAAAGTTCTGCTAGTATTGTCAGTATTCTGCTAGTATTCTATCAGTATTGAACTGCTATTTGGATTCCATTTATCAACAGGCAACTATTTCCTTGTCTGGAAGGAAGAGACAAATCCCAGAGACCAGTCTTCAATTTGTTTTAGATACATCCCAGGAAGAATAAAACAAATCCCTCTGTGCACACATTCCACAGGGCAGCCTCCCTTACCAGGCTCTGACAAAAGAGCCAGCTCTCCAAGCTCACAGGATCTGACTTCCTACGCAGTCTTGTCTGTTGCCTTGTGAGGGCTGCTGTGTTTTGGGGAAACAGCAATTTCTGAGCTGCCCAGCCGGCTTTTGGAGAAATTTCAGGAGCAGCTGAACCCCACCCTCTGTGAAGGCTGCTCCTCCAGCCTGCTGTGGAACCACAGGGAGACTGTGTCTGGCTTCAAGAGCATTCCCCTCCTTCCCCCAGCCCTCAGCTCCCAACCAAAACAACTTCACCATTTTCCCACTTTGCTCAGAATAAAAGAGCTTCTTATTTTTGTAGGTTTAGAGCTCTGTAGCAGATCCAAACTTGCATGAAATGCCCAATTCAAGAGGGGAAACTCCTCCCCATCCTCCCCCGTCCAAATGTCCAAACCTCCAAGCCTCACTCCTGCAAGCAGGCAAATTCCTCTTTTGGCCTCAGAAGGGATTTTCCTCACTCCGTGCTGAAGTGCATGGCAGAGCAAGGCAAATACAGATTCATAAAATAACAGAATGGTTTAGGTTGGAAGGGACCTTAAAGATTGTCTAGTTCCAAGCCCCAACTCCCTCACTCTGGGAACTGAGCAGTCCCTGACTGCCAGGATCACATATCCAGTATCTTTCCAGAGGCAGCAGGATCCATTAACCTTTCAAAGTCAATGGACACCTTGAGCTGCAGAACTGCCTGGGAGCCAGCTGAGAGCTTGTGCTCCATCACCAACCAACACCAACTACAGCCAGAACAGTCACCAGTGCAGCTGCTCTTTGCATCAATCTGGTTTTCAATCTGAAGGGGAGAAGGAGGAGTCAGCACCAGGAGCTGTCATGGCTGCAGTCCCTTGTGCTGCCTCAAAGGATCAGCTGTACCTACAACAGCACTGGCCAGAGCAAGGGAGGGGGATCCACAAAGCACAAGGTCACCTCTGTTGCTGGAAGAATAAGCTGGTCCAACAAGCCCTTCATTGACTTGTAATCTCATTGCCTGGACTTGTGAGGGACCATTTGCCCCCAAAATGGAGCAGGTGCACAAATCAGACCAGAGCATTGCCATGGTTTGGACAGGGATTTTGAGAGTTAACAGCAAACAGCCTGTATGACCTCCCAGGCCGCTCTCAGGGATTCCAGGAAAACTGCAGTGTAAAAAAGGACAAAAATCTAAACAGCCTGAGAAGGCTGCAGCATTTCCAAAGCTCCTGCCAAGGGATGGGTGGGACAGAGCAGCAAGCTGGCTGCTTGCCTGTGAATGCCAGGAACCCTGATGGGACATCTCAGGATAGGGGAGTCCATCAGCCCTGGGGTGCAGGAGCATCACACACACACAGTCCTGCAAAGCCTCCTCCTGTGCCACTGCCCCACAGCCTGGCAGGCCCTGGAGCAGCTCCAAGGCTACAGGACAGGGTGACAGGGGAGCAGCAGCAGTGACCAGGGCAGGGAGCTGCTCTCTGCAGTGGGTACACAAGGTCATCTGTAAACCACACTGGCTTCCGGGCAGACAGCACCCTGTAGATCACCTCTCACTTCTGCCTCCCTCCTTCTTTTGGGTGAAAGATGTTCATATGAGGCCAAGACTATTGTTTAGGCACATCCTGAACCTGTTAATCATTGCCTACTTTAAATCCATCTAAAGTCTTTTTTCCAGCAGGGGTGACTTTTAACAGTCAGAGGGGATAGGAGAAGTGTTTAAGAGATGCAGAACTTGTTTTTACACTCCACCTCATGCCAGCTACACAGGGCCAGCAAAGGCAGCTTTGAACTCAAACTGAGTTTTTCCTTTTGGAAGGGGAAGATCAGAACTGTGGCATTTTTCAACAGGTGGGAATTGTCCATCCAAACACTGTTATGATTAAAACATCTAGGCACCAACATGGCATCTCAAATATGAAGTCTGCACTCCCAAATTTACATTGAGCCAGCAGATTCCCCTGTGCCTGCACTGTGTAACCCCAGTGACTTGACACAGAATTAAAGCCTGCCAGGGAAGATGGAGAAGAGAGGAAAGACTGTCTCAGCAGAAAGAGTGTTAACACTGACAGAGTGACATGAAGTGGTGAAAGACTGAAGACATTAATAAAGTGTTTTGCTGTATTAAATATGTGCAGAGAGAGAGCAGTGAAATAGTTTTGAAGGCCAAAACGTCAGAAGGAAGGATTTCTGAATCTTCAAGGAGTTTCTGCCTCACACAGAGGCAACTTTTTGCTGGCTGGAAGATGTGAATGGTGCCAACTTCTCAGGCTGTTTGTCTTTGTAAGGACAAGAGTCCAGATGGAACAGACAGTCTGATAAAAAGGACAAGTGGTCTGTGCTTGTTCCAGTTGTTGGCACTGGAATCTTCTCCAAAAACCAGAAATTATGAACAGGGATGAAAAGAGGCAGAATTACTTTGAAAAAAGCAGCAGTGTACACAAACCAAGTGAGAAGCGTCCCTGGCAGGGAGATTATTTCCTGATGTCAGGCTTATGGACACGTTTGATTTGATCTCCAAAACTGTACTTAGGGATTATGCAACTCGACAGTGGTCTGCTGTCCCAAAACAGGGCTGAAAAATCCCTGTGGGGAGGACACAGCAGAGAGAGTGACTTTACTCATAGAGTTCTGCACCAGGAAGCTGTGACAGCAATGGGTAAGCTTGAGTGTTGTACCTTTCAGCATGGGATGGAGTTCTGCTGTTAAATCTGACAGTTTTCAAGGACATAAAAAAACCCAGCAAGAGGCACCACAGAGGTTCCGGACATGCAGGAGCCCTGCATCAGTGCTCAGAAAGCACCATCCACTCTTAATGCCCAAGAGCCCAGCTGTGCTGGGCTCCCCACCCCTCCTGTTCTCCTGAGATGTGTTCCCTGCTCCAGTTGCACATGGCATCTTCACTGCTCTATGGAAGCACTTCATCAGATCTCACACTGATGGAACAGTGGTGACACCACTTGCAAAACTACAGCTGGGACAAGCTCCTAACTTCCCAAACCAAGACAGGCATCTTTGTGCTGAATAAACTTTCATGGCTTCTTTTCACAGAACTTTTAGAATCCGAAGCAGCTGCAGCAATGAGCTGAATTATACACCACAAAAGCTGTACCTCCTCTTTTTGTGCCTGGAAATTTAATTTGCTTTTCCCAAGCATGTGCTGAGTGAAACAAGCTCACTACCCCCCTTTCCCACAACACTCAGGATTTAAGAGGCCCCAATCATATCATCATCAATCAGCTCTGGGAGGACAGAGGAGTCCTTGGAGTATATCCCTGTTCAAAGGCAGGGAGCAGCTTTCACAAGAGCATCCTTTCATGAGAGACCAGCACCTGTCCTTCGCAAGATTAACAACCATGGCTCCAGATATCAAATAATTCAATTTTAAAGAAAATGTATATCCATGCACAGCCTTTTCATGTGTAGAAATGGGAGCTAATCAAATGTAGCAGGTTTGCTGAGACAAGCCCTGAGGCAACTCAGACTGATAAGGCCATCTCTCAAGGAGAGAGGGAAAAATAGATTGTTCCATCTGACAGGAGGGCAGAAACACCACACAATTCCCCACTGCCAGGCAAAGGCTGGGCTGCAGGGGCAAGGAGGGCAACAAAGGCTCACAAAAGACACTGAAACACCACCTCAGAGGAGCACCCAGCTCCCAGCATCCACCCCAGGGAACCAGCGGCGCAGGGCAGGAGAAGGCTGAGGGGACAGATGGCTTTTTGATTAGAGAAGCTGTTCTCTCCTCAGCTGGTTGCACCAGTGACCACAGAAACAACCACTGGGCAGCTTCCAGGCTGCACAGCTCATCACCCCAGAGAGCTGCGTGCTGGAAAGCACCAGGAATCCTGTGCACATCCCTCCCTCCCCCAAGGTGAGAGCTCCTGCACACCACAGGCTCACTCACTCCTTTGGAGTGAGAGACCTCAAACAGTCTTGGTGCAGTCCCAGGGGAAAGTGAAGTATTTCTGCTACAAAACAGCCTTTCTCATTGCACTGAATAGGCCTGTTAGAACAGATTTCCAGCAAATCCTGGAAGAGAGCAAGGGGGAAAATCCTGCTTAAACTGGGATACTAATCTAATGCAACTACAATTTACCCTGGCAAAAACTGAGAAAGTTTACATCAAAAACCAGCAGCCTGTTCCTCCTCTTTTTCCCCTATCTCACTGAGAAATACAGTCAGCACAGAAAGTCTCATCCATTAAACACTTCTCTAGCCTTTGCACTGAACTAAGAGGTGACTAAAAACTTATCACGGAAGGTTTAGTAAGAAAATGGTTGTGCTGAGAAATAAAAGATCAGAGAAACCATCTGCAACCCCAAACTTCTAATGAGGTTTTCTCATTTATTCTAGCTTTGGCTCCAGTCTCACGGGGGAGACAGCTTCCAGCATGAGAAGAGCTAAAAACTGCTCCACTCTGGACATGCTGCTGAGAGTCATTCCTGAAGCTTTCCTTGGCTTCTCCAGCAAGAGCTGGAGGAACTGGTGGCTCGGATCCAGTATGACGCAGAGTAGAATTATCACTGGATTTTTCCTCCAACAGATGCCACACACAGATGAAAAATAGGGGGGCAATGAAGTGCCTTTCTGACATGCTTAGTGGGCTGCCTATGGGATCCTCACCCAGATCATTTGCTCCCTTGTTCTTTCAATTTTTCATCCCAAACTCTGCTGTCCAAGTGAGATTCAACGGAATAAATGACAGATGAACTGTAGGAATTTTTATTTTCTTTCTCCAGGATGTTTTAAGTGTGGGGGCAAAGATTTGTGAATCTTTTTCTAAAGAAGTTTATTATATTTTTCTATAAAATTTCTTTATTTCAAGACTGTGTTATTACAATTCATAAAAAACTGACATTAGTAACTAATGTACATTGATCTTGGTGCGTCCTTGTTATTCAGGTCAACAAATGATTAATGCATTCCATTTCTGCCCTGCAAAGAGGAAAGCACAGGCATTCAGCTCCTCTCCACACATCAAACTGAAGATATAACTACAGGAGGCACCCACTGCTACACCTAGAACTTGCAAAAAACCCACTGCAGCCCAGTAACTGGGAAAGGAAACACTTTTAGTCTTCAGTCATGGGGACAGGAGTTCCCTTAGGTCATATCACATTCATGTACAGTGGAAATCACCTAGAGACTCAGCCTGACAGTGACCTCCACTTGTCAACAGAGTTTATCATCTCACAGGAATGTGGTTGTAAAGAGAATTGTCTTCTCAGCTCCATTGAACAGGGCTCAGCTCTCCTCTCCTTGTTCTACTACTCTCGTTTAAGGCTTAACCCCGTTCTGGGCAAACACCAGGTCCTTACCATGAGCTGCATCTCTCATGGGAGGGCACAGAAAGCCTCTGTGTGGATGCAGAGCTGACCACCAGCTGAGTGCCCAGAAGATATCCACAGCTGCTGCTCTCCCTCTGCCACACCAGGCACTGCTGGGATCATCTGCAGACAGGGCTTAGTCTGAGCAGCCACGGCCATGCAATAACCCCCTGCTCCCAGAGGCAGGGCACCAGCAGCAGCAAACCCATCAGACAATCATTAATTCTTTATTTTTGATTTCCTTATTCACCTTACCAAACTAGGGTACCAAAGCCATACAGGGTTTTACTTCTGTTACCTAAGAGAAGGGATTATTTGGGATCCTAACCCTGGGAAAGACCTGTGGGATGGACTGCAGGGACAGACACCAAGTCCTGCTACAGTGCCAGGCCCCAGCTGTGATCCACACCACATGGCAGCTTGGATAATTGTCAGAAGAGTTAAGGCTTGGCCAGACACTATCTTAATTCAAGTATGCACAGAAGGGAGGAGAAAAAAATAGCTTTTAGTGATTTAAGAGGAGCATGACTAGTATTTCATTTAAATAATTATAATAATTATAATACTAATTCAATACTTAACCAAACAAGACCTCACAACAAAGTACTCTGGAATGAGTACCTATTTTCTTTTAAAAATGTGAAATTTGAACATATGAGGAAAAGAAAGATCACAATAACAGCCTGTGATTTTAGGCATTTCATTTCGCTGCTTGGTAAAAAGCCATACTGCAGAACCCAGTGGGGATTTCCCAGAGCACCAGTAAATCTTGTTACTGAAAATAGAACAGTTGGGGAAATTTAAATCAAAGCTACCTTGTTAGTGCTGTTACCTACAAGCTACATCCAGCTGCAGAAAACTTTTCAGCAAAAGAACTTCCCAAAATGGAAATACTCACCCACACACAGGATGTTGAAACAAAACCCATGATTAACTGACTTATTAACCAGCTGGTCAGGCAAACTATCAAATCCTACGTGTCCGGAAAGCGGGACAGTACGACAGCCTTCACCCTGAAATACAATGAAATAGTTGTGTCATTTTCAAGCAAAATACACTTCTCTGTATAAACCCATAAAACCTCCCAAGTGGAATCGACTGCACAGTCCAAGCAGGGATTTGCACAGATCTGTCAATCATGTCAGCATGCTTCATTTTTCTCCAAAACAATTCCAGAAGGCACAAATAGAATGTTTCATTTGCCACACATTTGAAGGTAGCCCTGACAGAATAACACTAAAATGTGCAAAACAGGTACACGAACACAGCTGCTGAAATGAAGAGGTGAAAAACACTTGTTTCTTCAGAAAATATGCAGAAACTCATGTCTCACCTTATACTGACAACAAAAAGAATCCTCTGTGCAGAGCAATGTATTAATGACACCTCCTCCTACAAGCCTATTACCATTCACTTTATGTGAATTGGAACTCACATGTAACTCCCATTCACAGCTGCAATTATAGAAACTAGAGAAGCAGTAGGGAAAATTGTACCTACAGGAAAACAAAGCAGAGAAAACGTGTCCAGAACTGAGCTGCTCATAACCCCACAGGCCTGACGGAGCCTGCCATGAGGGTTTGGGAGGGAAGGTACCCACAACTCCTGCTGGGGGGCAAGGGCTGCTCCTGCCCAGCCACCCAAAGGACTTCTTGAGAAGCTGCTCCTGCACCCTGCTCTCTCCTGTGCTCAACACCACTAATTTGGTCTCCCCAGCCAAGCAGAACATGCGGTGCTCCATGCCCAGAACAGCCACGAGCTTCAGGAGGGGGGTCAGAAATTTTCACCTGGCCAGTCTGTGCCATGGCACCCTGGGTCCCAACCCTGCCCAGCCGACAGTAAAACACAACATGCAGAGGCTCAGCCTCAGAAATGGCACCAGGCAAAATGAAGAGTCAGTGCTGTGCCCCTGCATTGGTGTGTACTGGAAAGTTGTCTCCTGCAGCCCCAGAAAGGTATTTCCCACTCTGAAGCAAAGGCTTTTCTTAAAAATGCATTTTAGTGTGAAAATCAGAAAATTCCCTTCCAGCTTTCCATCAGTTGGCAAAAAATACCACAGCCAAGAGGCAGTAGTTTATAGGGTGTGATTTTGAATTTATTCTTTCAGAATCATGCTTTCACATATCTTGAAAGCCTGTTTATAGGGACAGGCATACTGGTTTTCCCTCTTCTGCTAATGGCACTGGCATTTTAGGCTGGGAAAACATCCCCAAGGAGTACATTTACTACAGTAGCCTGCCAGTATGATTTCTTGCCCTGTTACTGTTTTGCTGTTGTGGGTTTGAGTTTTTTTTTTCAGATATGAGCCTCCAAATACACTTCAGCCATTAACCATATTTACCAGCCTGTGATGTGTAAATATGTTTCCCCTTAGCCATATTTTGTGTATTAGTCTGACTCTTCCTGACAAGATGTTCACCAAATATGGCGCTTCATTAATTCCTGAGCACCTTCCCTCCTAATGACCTGTTCATGAGGAAGGCACTCAGGCTCCCCAGCAGATTCTGGTTCTGCCTACTGACAATGCAGCTGAGGTCCAGCAATGCAGAGTCAGCTAAAGCAGAAGAAAGTGAGACCGGCAGACACACAGGTTTTGTGACAATGCACTCAAACTCTCCTAAATTGCATTCACCAAAACAAAACCCCAGCACTGGGGAATCTCATGGCAGTGCTGGATCTGCAGCGACAGCCCCTCGGTCCTGGTGAAGAACAGATGGGGGCACAGAGCCCGCGAAGGCTCTGACAGAACCACCGGCAGACGGCTCCTGGGCAAGGAGAAATACCAAGTGTATTTTTAATACTCAGCCTTAAAACCACACCACTGGAAGACTGCTTCAACACTACTCTCCCCAGGAAGCGTGGGCAGGAGTGTGGGCTCTCATTAAGAACAAATCATCCCCTCATCCCTAAATATAAGCGTGATCCAGATGGAACAAAATAAATGGTAGAAGTTAAGGCGCTCTCAGCTAAGAGAAGGCATTTACCATCACACAGAATTCAGCCTCCAAGTCATTTCCTGTAGGTTCTTTTTCTAGTCACCTGTGGTTTTACAATGCAGTTAAGCCACACTTCACATCTGATACAGACCAGGAAACAACTACTGCAAAATGTGATTTCCAGTCACAGCAGCTAAGCCTCCATGTTAAGTACGCAGCCATAAGGTATATTGTGCTACTCTGCCTAAAAATCTACAGCCTCCTTGGCCAAGGCATCAAGAGATTGGATGCAGTGGAAAACAAAATGAAATAATGTTTTAAGATCAGACTGGTTTTGACACACAACAGAAAGTTGACAGTAATTACTAAACCAGTGCAGAGAAAAGAAACATTTTCTGTCTGATCCACCAAGAAACAGTGCAAGTCACCAGTCTTCAGGCACCAAGTGGTGTCACTGCTATATATAAACAGCACCACCATAAACAACATACGAACACACTGATTAGTCATCCTGGGTGTATATTAAAAGTAGGTTTGCATCCCCTTGTTCAACACTGCAGGAGAATATGTTAAGCTTATAAGCTTTCTGCTGATAAGGAGTTCAAGACTGCCTTCCATTATTCATCTTCCAAACTAGATCAAATTTAAAACATATAAAGAGGTGCCAACAAGGTGAGCAAAGTTTAACTACTGTAGGCATGAAGGCTTTTTCCAGGAGCATCAGTGAGCGCTAGATGGCTGAGAGTCCTTTGCACTCTCTATTTTAAGGTTACATCTTCTTGGAACGAAGACAAAGATGGAATCTCTGGAAAGCCAGTGTGAACCCTGGCACCACACCAACATACCAGATGCCTTTTTTTTCCCCATATACACAGAGTGACCCCCTGCCTAGACAGAATGGGCTGTTGTTGCTTGGGAGGAAGTGAAGCGTGTTTGTCACAAATAAGATTAAAAGAACAAAAAGAGCAACACACTCTCTTGCTGTATTATCAGGCAGAGATATTGCAGAGTGCAAGTAAGGAGCAGCCACTTGGAGAAGCTCTTTTACTTCTTCCTTTCTTAGAAGGATATACACAGCCTTTTGTAAGGGCTTCTCCATGCCACAGAAGCCACCACTACCTACTCTAATTCTTACAGAAAACTATCCAAATCATATGGAAAATACGAAGATGTTATGATGAATGACCCCAAGTCTGAAAGGACCATACATTAACTATTAGTTTACATAAAAAGGGCAAGATTTAGTCTTCAGGTGTTTGAATCACTCCAGGGTTCTTGGGATGAAAAAACGATTAGAGGAAAATCTTGCTGAATGCACGTCTGTGCCCTGATCTACTTAGCACGACAAGCAGGTACAGCACTGTCACCTCCAGACGTCCTCAGAGCCCTGAGAGGCCGCTGCCTCTTTGTGGAGATAAAGCAGAACACGTGCAATGGTGCTGCTCATTGCAAATGTCAACGCTGCACATTCAGGACTATTTCTGTGGCCAGGTCTAAAGGAATGATGAGAAAGGACACCACAGCAAAGGCAAAGCCTCCACTTGGTGATATTCAGGCAGAGCACAGCAAAGCAAATAAAGAGTGTTGCAGCTCTGAACCCAAGGGACCTGGTGTCCAAACGATGCTCACACAGCACAAAACTGCTCTCAGAGGCTGCAGTACAACACTTCATCTATTGGAGTGTTTCTGGTCAGGACACTGACAGCTGACACTTAGTACTTCTGACACAGTTTCTCACCTCTTCCCAAATGAGAATCACTTCAAACCCTGAGGCCTTGGAGGCTCCTTTAGGAAGATTTCCAAACAGCCGCAACAAACACAACAGCACCATCCTGCAACAAAACCAAACCAAGCAACGCTCCCAGAGCTCCACCACCACTGCCAGTGCTCACAGCAGCCACCTCCTCCCCTCTGCTGCCCTTAATGCTGAGACCTAGGGGCTTAACCCCCAAACCTGAGACAACTCCTGCACAAGAAGTCAAATGGCAAATGGCAAAGCAAGGCAGAACCTGAACTCAGGTTTCCACACCACAGTTTTTCACATAATCTTTAAGCCAAAAGCCACAACAATATCAGATCCCTTCTCATGACCTTGGTGTTACGGCATTCACTTCCCCAGACTGCATTTGGCTCTGATTAAACAGCAAATTAGAGCAACACTTGTACCAATTATTTCTCACTTGTACAAGTATGTAATTCTCC
This sequence comes from Drymodes brunneopygia, assembly GCA_013400955.1. NCBI lineage: Eukaryota > Metazoa > Chordata > Aves > Passeriformes > Petroicidae > Drymodes > Drymodes brunneopygia. The sequence goes on along the minus strand of VZTZ01022849.1, from coordinate 408,742 downwards.
TATGTAATGAAAGAATTATCTAGCAGACAGTATAAACATCCCCTATGAGATAAATGTAAATCAGGAATGTAACATCTACATAAAGACTTTGTATTATTTTTCCTCGCTCAGCTGATAAAAGATCATCAAGAATACAGAACAAAAACACCAGCAAAAGTGGGACTGAAATAGTTTTGAATCAGGCCCCATGGAAAGCAAGAAGTGTCTCACCAAAGGTCCTGACCATGAACCATCCTGTCCAGACACACTGCATCACTCGGCCATTCAACATTCATGGTCAAGTGCTTCCGAAATCTCACATTCTGACAGCTCTTAAGATTACACTTCTTTATGCCCCTGACAAAAGGCTGCAGAAATGCCAAGCATCTTGGACACATTCCCAGGAGAAGTCTCCTCCAGCAATTAAAAGATACATATCACTATCAGCAGTCACAATGATTTTTCTGACCTCTACTAGAGAGTGAGAGTTGGACAGTGCCTGGCAAGCCAGTCCTCTGCACCCATCCTCCTGCTGGCAGAGGACAGGAGAAGGGGCTCAGCTTGGTGGTGACAAGGGCACCCTGCCCACCGGGGGAAGAGGGGGTTTCACTGACCTGCAGTAAGTGTGGGCTTGATCAAGGGTTCCCTGGGACAATGGCAGGGTGGGAATCCCAACTCCCCCACAAACCCAGCCCCAGCTCTCACACCTTTAACCCTGCTGGCACACACAGAGCCCTCTGCACCACCAGGAAACTGCAGCTGACTGCTACACAAACCAGAGACATGACCAGATGCCCAAGACCTTGGCTGACAAGTCATCTGTTTGTAAAACGACATTTTCAATTTGCAGCAGACTAATTTCAAGTCTGTCTCATAGCCAGCTTTCCCTTTTGTCTCCAAAGCAAGCCTGTGCAGTATCACAAATTCATTCCAGGCCACCAGCAGATGTCTCGAACTCCTGGACATTATCTTAGGAAAGCATAACACCCAATTTCTTTAAAAGACAGGGGAGTAACTGAGTCACTTCACATATTTTGGCAGTCACATACACGGCAATGGGTATGTCCAGGAGGAAATAACATCACAAACTGGCAAAGAATAGCTACATCTACCCGTTCAGCAAGACTGGGTCCATGCTAAAACATACTGCTTTGAAGACGAAATGGCAAGCATTCACCTCAAGTGTTACTTCTGTATTAACACATGGACATGAAAGTTGGAAGTCCATCAAACCACAGACAAAACCTTTCCACATGCAAACGCGTTACAGATGCCTCCTTAGCATTTCTCTGACAAACGCAGAGGTGGCTCAACTCCCTCTGCTCCTCTTCTGGATAATTCTCCGCAGACACACCGGGATCTCGTGCCGCGCTAGGCGAGCACGGCGGCGGCCGGGGACACAACCGGGGACCCTCGGGGACAAAGCGGAGAGTGGACACGGCGCTGGTGTTTGGCTCCCACAGCTCCTCCGCGGCACACGGTGCCGGACTGGAGACCTTCCTTTCCCGCATCACGCACTACCGAACGCGGGCTGATGGTTCCTCTGGGAGCAGAGCAGCATCCCCGGAGAGACAGGGATGCCATTGCCGTGCCCTGGCCCGGCGAGGGCCCCCAGACCTGGGTAAGTGATGCACGGCCAGGCCTCCCCAGCGCTGCAGCCCGGCCAGCCCCGGGCAGCGCGGCAGCCCCGGCCATGGCCGGGCCCCGGCCCGGGGGCACCGGCAGG
>VZTZ01022849.1:365787-406933 GCA_013400955.1 Drymodes brunneopygia | reverse complement strand
GGCGGAGGTTCGGGGTGGCGGCTACAGGGAGCAGGCGAGCGCGGAGCTCCGGCCGGGGGTCCCGAGCCCTGGCCCAGCAGGTCTGCAGCCCCGCGGACTGCCCGGCTGCTTCCGCGGCCCCCCGGCCTCTGCCCGCTCCCAGCGCGGTGAAGGGTTCTCCGAAGGGTTCCCCGCGCCGACTCCTCGGGAAGGCTCAGGGGGACCCGTCCCGATGCTCTTGCGACCCCTCCGGTAACACGGGCCGGACCGGGGCGGAGCCGTGCACCCACGAGGCTGGGCTGGGGTTCCCGTTTTGGCTCCGTTCAGGTTCGCCAGCGTCAGTAGATGAGTTGGTATTTCAATGTCGGTGTGATTCGCGCACTTGCCGTGTCCGAGCTCCGCTGGACGGTTCGGGCCCGTCCTGGCACCCGGCTGCCTGCGGCTGTGCCGGATTCCCTCCTTGTGGCACCACAGCTCAATGCTGCCCGGCGGGGCAGCATCAGCTCCCGGCCTGTCATGAGCACAGCTGCAGCTTCGAGGGTGTAGCTGGTGCCGCTTGGGTTTCCCTTCATTTGATGACAGCACAAGCGCCAAAGACTGAGAGAGGAAACTCAGTCCTTACCCAAAGTAACTTTCCCGGTCCCTAGACTGCCAAGTGAAGTCCCCAAGGTTGTCACCCTGGTTTTATCATGGTTAGAGCTCACCAGTGTGTCCAGTCCCTAATACAGGCATGACCCTAAATGAGAGGTTTGTTTTGCACCATTAGTGCTTTCATTCCCCAAGAGCAGCTTCTTATTCCCCTCATTGTTTCCCCGAGATGTCACCCAACTGTTTTCTACTGTTCACCAGGATCCCATCTGTGTGGCTCAAGTTCTCTGCCTCCCTGAGCCCACAGAAGCCACCAAAACGCAGTGACAAAACTAGGCAGCTCCAGAAAGGCAGCAAGGGGACAATTATGCTTTCACCACCAGTTGTTTGGGGTTTGAGATTACACCAACTCCCCACACATCCCAGAAAAACTGGTCCAAGTGGTTGGAAAAAGGCAAAGGCCCTCGAGGGCTGACAACCAGCTCAGGGCAAGTCAGAGCAGGGCTAAAGCTTAGGGAAGGCAAAGAGAAATGGTTCAAGGGGCTGGTGTGGCTTTTAGCTGCCTGACCAGCTGCAAAACCACCTGGTGACAGTTCAGCCATGGATGTCAGAGCAGTCATGGATAAGAAACCTCTGGAGAGAAAGAGGACTGGGGGCTTCTGGGGCAGAAGAATTCATCCTGATTTCTAACAAAATTAGGGTACAGACTACTAGTGGCTGCAGCTGCCAGCAACGCCAGGCATGAACTGGAATCATAGCAAGAGAGGAAGGCCAAATACCCCATGGGATGAAACACTGGGTGGCAAGGACCCAAACACTGTCCCAGGCTGAGTCTCCCTTACATCACAGAGCCTCTTGGGAACATGGCCCTTAGGGCTGTAACCTGGGCCTTCCTGAGCACAGCATCAAGGAGAAGCATTGCCGTCATGGGGGGCTATTTCAGGGGGACTGTAAGGCAATTGCCTCAGTAAGACAACCTTGAGGTGCTGCTGGGGTCAGAGGAAGTGTCCTGGGGACCAGTGTCATGGCTTTACACGTGCCAGACAATGTAACAGGGTCTGACCCTGGGACCCTGCTAACAATGCTGGGATTGAGTAAGTGTTTCCAATGAGTCTTTTGTTAGTTTTTTGGTTACAGCTCAAGCTGGTGCTTCCAGAGAGGAACCCCTACCCCAATTCACACCTCTCAGTTACACCCCTGACACTCATCACCCAATCCAAGTCAATCACTAAATTCTCCTTGGCGGTATCTTGCTCTCTTGCTGGGTTTCACTGGAGCTGGGCTGGCTGCCTTCTGATGTTCCTTTATTCTCCTGAGGTTGTCTCCTTGGTCCTTATCATCTTCATTCTGCTCATATCTGCTGAATTCTGAGAGTGCTTTGTTATAGCAGCATTGTTTTATCAAAAGTTTATGTTTAGTCAGCTCTTACAGCCTCAGGCTTTGGCTACTTCAGGTGCTAATGCTGAGGCAGCAGTGCTAAACGAGACTATTCAGGCAGGAGCAAATAGTTCATCAATTCCTGCAGTAGCATCAGCGCTGAGCTGCCCAGGACCCCCGTGCCTCCGCCTGGCCCCGCGGTTCTGCACCCTCCCTGTATTCCCGCACCCTCCTGTATTCCCATACATTCCCTGCATTCCCATACATTCCCTGCGTTCCCATACATTCCCTGTATTCCCGCACTCTCCGTGTTCCCGCACGCCCGGCCGCGCTCTCTCTGTGGCGCTGCAGGCGAGTGTGGCCGGGGGGGCAGAGCCAGCCCGTGCCGGAGGCCGTGCCCGGCACCGGCGGCAGCCACGGCCACAGCGGGACCAAAGGTCACCTGCACCGCCCCGGCAGCGCCGGCTCCGCCGCCATGCCCTCCCGCCGTGCGGAATCGGTTCCTCCTTCGCCCAGCGCTGGGAGCGGAACCGCGGGGTGAGAGCTGGGGAGCGTGAGCTGTGCCCTGCTGGGGACAGCCCTGCGAGAGGCACCGCCATGGCCCGGCAGGAGCTGGAGAAGAGCGTGGCAGAGCAGAAGGTAGCTGGCATCTCCCAGAGGTTCTCCTTCCAGGATGCCGCCCAGCCCCGAGCGGGCAGTCTGGGCCGCAGCTCCCATCTCTGGCCAGCTATCCTGGGTAGCAGGGAGCATTTCCATACGCTGCAGAAGATGGACACCAACAGAAGCATCAACTGGGGCAGGCACAGCCTGGGGAGCTGGGGCAGGACTTCAGGCAGGTTCTCCGTTAGCCCCAGCAGTAGCCGGAGGAAGGAGCTGAAGGAAATCCTCCTGCAGAGCAACGGCCCTGGCAGCACCCTGCGTTTTGCTACTGCTCAGAAGACATCCAACAGCAGCAGTCTTCCTGCAGGGCTGCACCAAGAGCAGAAGCCCGAGCAGAGCCCTGATCTGCTGCCCCTTGTCCTCGATCCTCTGGAGCATGCGTGGCTGCTGACAGTGGCCGAGGGTGATGCAGACAGCATCATCAAGCTGCTGGACATGGATCCCAGCCTGCTGACCAGGAGAGACTTTGTGACAGGCTTCACCGCTCTCCACTGGCTTGCCAAGCATGGCTACCATGAGAGTTTCATCCAGGTCATCTCCCATGCTCAGAAAAAAGGCTACCCTGTCAACATGAACATCCCCACAGCCAGTGGTGGGCTCACCCCCTTGCACCTGGCTGCCTTGCAGGGGCACGAGGTGCTCATCAAGTTGCTGGTGGGAGCTTACGGGGCAGACACCACCTGCAGGGACCACAATGGGCGCAAGGCTTGGCAGTACCTGCCAGCAGACTCCTCCTGGGAGCTGAAGGAGCTGGCAGGGGCCTTGGAGGAGGACTTGGTCCAGCTGCACTCTCACAACACCAACAACAACTGTAAGTCATCCAGAGAGGCTGGGGCAGGGCAGGACTCTGTGGACTCTGGGGCCGAGGGAAAAGCCCAGCACTCCTGGAGCCTATCAACCCTCCGAGGCTTTGTTAGACAGGCATTTGCTTTCTTCCATGAGCGCTGATGGGTTTACATTCACCTGTAAACCCATGCTGGATAGCAGCCAGAAAAGCCTGCAGGGAGCTGGGAACTTGGGTGCTCAAAATCCTGGCCCAGTGCGGGTTAAACTGTGGCAGCATGGCCACCCTGGGTCTCGTGGTCTTTTGGGGCTGTTCTGGTGTGTGCATGGAGCACCATGGCCATTGGGAGCAGGACCTTGGGACAGCCCTTCCAAAAAACTTCCTGTCTGTAGAGGGGGTTTTGCCCGGTGCCCCCACAGATGGGGACTCCTTGCTGTATCCCAGCAGATCCCCATGGTAGGGGTTCACATGTCAGCTCTGCTGTGGGGAGCTGTTTCTCCAACACCCCGCGTGCCCACAGGAGGACGCTGACCCACCATGTGTAGTTCCCATGCTGCAAATGCTTTCCAGCTCCTTGTGAGATCCCCTGATCTCTGCCGTATGCACCTTCTCTGGGTTGATGTTTGTTTGTAAAGCTGATTCTCAGTAAAGAGCTAAGGGCTCTGCTTGTGAGAGGAGTCCAGGCCAAGAAAAGTCTTTCAAAGTGCAAAACAACTCACACTGGCAGCCCTTCCCTGGAGATCCCCATCCCAGGAAGCCTGAAATGCTCAGCCCCATTAGAAATGGGGGCCAGAGCAAAGGAGGCAGGAAGGACACCAGTGGGGCAGCACGTGGTGGCTCCTGTGGGGATTAGAGTTCAGGAACAGCCCCGGAAAGATGATTCATTCTCAGAAACTCGGGAAAAGGTATGTGAAGGCCGTGAGATTGAGATTATCTTTATTGCTACTGAGGTCATGCTCAAAAATGAAACTCTGGTGAACATTGCTGCTGCAGCAGTGTAACAGCGCATGTATGTCTTGGTCACTGCATTAAAAGGGCAAAGCCTCTGCTCATCTCTTTGTGTTTTGTTCACCAAGCGGAGCTCTGCCCTGATGATTTCAACTTGCTTTTTACATTCTCAAAGGCCAGGACTGGTTCAAAATATCTTCAGAAAAACAACAGCCCCTTCCTCTTTTTCATCAGCATGAGACTATTCCTACACCCTTAAACAGCAGTCCTGTTTGAGAAGTGCTTCTCAGAGAGGAACCGGGCAGTTTCTGTTCCCCAGGGCAGCCCTTGCAGGGACCCCTCCTTTAGGAGCGCAGTTGCGGTTTCTTTCCAGCTGCCTTTCAGGGGGCCTGCAGGGGTGATCGCGGGACTCAAGGTGATCTGGCCTGGCTACGTGGTGAATTGGCATCTTGATGCAGGAAGATACACAAAGACACACAGATAACTTCCTCTGGGGAACCAGAGCCTGGGGACTGCACAGAGCCTGAGCAAACTCCAGTTATATTCAGACTGTGTTTTGAAATGCTGCTTGGACACCAAAATAACCCAGTCTGCAGTAATGACATGTGGAAGAGCAGCCTCCATAGGAGTGAACAGGGATCCAGTGACTGGATAATGCCCAGTCCAGTTGCCTGGGTGGGCAAAGAAATGCGTCTGAACATCTTTTTAATCCCTGAGATCAGCAGTAGATACATACAAAACACACTAGATTTAATGCCTGATTTACAACAGTTTTGTAATGCTTTAGCTCTAGTAATTTGAAGATGTTGGCAATACAGTTCCTTCTGGAACTGCTGTGGCTACGCCCATGCCATGGGAGAGCAGGCTGGCTCCTCACAGGTCTGCTTACAGCAGCACAAACTCCATGAACAGCACTGGTGTCAAGTTCTGGTAACCAAAGTGCTATTGATAAGACAGATAGGACTGACAAAATACTTTTTGACCTATTAGTCTTTTGTCACCCTTTTGCAGCTGTCATGGAAGGCGCACAGGATGGCCCTTACATCCTCCTCTGAGTAAGGCACAGAGTAAACAGTGCAATTAATGAGAATTTCCTTGAAGAAGCCATTTCCTTGGCAATAGTGCCTGTGGCCTAGTCATGCTCCACTCGGAAACTTAATGTTCCATTTGAAAGTAAAATTTCACTGACAAATGCTGCACCTAAATACCACAAAATGATTTTCAGATTTTCTCCCCTTGACAGCTAACCAAAACCCTCTAAAGTCAGCTTTCACCCCCATCTTTTGGTCATAGGTTTGACCCTGCGTTCTGTGCTGAAACAAATTAGGCAGTGACTTCAGGAGCAGGACCAGAACTCTGCTTCTCTAGATGTGTTACAATGTCCTCACCATGCCACTCCTTGCCCTGGCTGGGTCCCTTTCCACTAAACAAACAAAAAAAAATCTCCCAGTGACCCACCCCTTTGTCTCGTGTGGTTCATTTTCACACCTACAGAAAGGCAGTTGCTCTGGATAGAGACATATTTAAAAAAATACTCCTCAAGTATACAATCAGCTCTAACTTTGCTTTTCACTCAGAAAACAAAACATACCCACCAAAATCAATGGACTAGAATATCCAAATACTTTTTCTTAAAGCTTCTGTTGATGTCTCAGTTATCCATCCTGTGTTAGCCCAGTTCTGCAGAGATTCCTGATCCCCTCTCAAAGGGAGGAGAGGCCCAAGAGAGCTGCCACAAACAGAAAACATTCAAACCTAGAGATATTTGTTTGGTTAAGGTTCTGCAGAAGATTGAGTTTTACCCAAGTTTAATTTGTACTAAATTTACTTTGTGTTATCTCTTAAAGTCCAGTTTAAAAAGCAGATTCAGTCAAACAGGGAAAATAATACAAGGGGTTGTTTTCCAAAACAGTCCCTTAGTAGAAGCTACTTCCATCTAATAAAAATATCAGTCATGATAGTAATAGGGAGGCTTTCTAGTAAATAGCAATAAATTGTTCAGTCTATTGCTCAGGAAAGTTTTCCCACAAATGCCATGGAAAACACTGTCTCTTTCCATTCTCAAGTCCATAAAATTACTGTTTTCCTCCTCAGCCAGATCCCCATAGACACAATTACAGAGAAACACTATGAGCAGCTTTGCCTGCCAGCAGTGATGTGAAAGAGGTTCACTGGGCTCCCAGGCAGAACTCCAATCCTCAGCAGTGTTGTTATTTCCTGAACACTCACTTCAAAGAATGCAGAAGAGATTTAAACATCATTGGGGTCAAAGTGGCTGCAGCATGCAAGTCTCTGTTGAAACACCTCTGGCAGTGTTGTTTGCTGCTTTCCTGTTGCAGTGACTTACTGCTTCCCCCTGATGATGAACTAGAGTCCAGACCCTTACCAGACAGGATAAGCAGCTTGAGGATATCTCTGAAGTATCCTGAAGTTGGTAAAAACCCCAGCCTTGCTCACCCCACCTGACAGAACCCTGCAGCGCACCTTAGGAGGGAGAGGCCTCATGACCTCTGAGTGAGATGTGTATTTCTTAGCATTTACCTGCTCGGCACATGCTGTACCTAGTGTTATTTGCCCTGAGCTGCAATATGAAGGAGGTAAATCTATCTACCTTCAATGTGAAAAGCAGCAACATAGCCTGAAGCTTCCTCAGGAAGCTGCCTCTCAGGAACAGACCCACGACAACAGGCTGAACCCAGGAATGAACCAGCACTTTGGCTGCCCTCAGTGCCGGGATGGGTTTTGCTGCAGCCAGAACAGGCTCACAGCAACAGGGATTTCCTGCTGACCAGAGCAGCCATCCCAGCCCAGCACTACAGAATGGAAAGGACTGGCTGCAGAGCCACAGCCTCTTCCTCCTTTCCCTGCAGGAAATCGGTTTCACAGGCCCCAGCAGAGAATACCAGCATGGGGGAGCTGCAGTGCCAACTCCCCAGAGACCTTTCACCCCCTTTCTCCTCTCCCCTTTTTTAAATAGCTGTGAACTCTCCCTTTGAGCCCCATCCTTAGTTTCTACCTGTCTGCTCAGAATGTTTTATACTAAGATGCACCTGTGGTTGGCATTGACTTATCAAACCAACACAGACTCCCAAACAAAACTCAGGTTATTTAATATTCTAGGGTGCACAGATATTATGTGCGACATTCCACAGTACTGCGTTTCATAAGAGATCTTCTTCAGGTCTTTTACTTTTTTTTAAAATTGGTACTTTGCTCCTGAAGGTTTACAGTCAGTGAAATGGAAGACACAGCCTACTGTACCTGAAAAGAGCTGCCAAAGTTCCTCATACCAAGTGAGAATATAACTAACATTACCATGAACTTTATTGTTGCAATCCCACCACGTAAGTATGAAATAATTTCAACCAAGTCATTCAGGTCCATATTTATTAGTAAGCCTGTGCACTGTCAATGCTCATGGTGATGCCTGCAAGAACACTAATAGAACACAGTCTCCATGTTTCAGATACAAACATTTTCCCAGTTAACATCAAATTCCCAGATCAGCTTATAAAAACCCCAAGCTGGGGACTGCAGTCCAGCACCACAGAAGGAATGACTTGATGGTGTTATCGATCTGACACAGAAAGACCAGCGTTCATTAGAGCTCCCAGGACAGTCCCTCTTACAAGCCCAGTTTGGTCCTCCTCCAATGTCTCCTTTTGGAGTTGTACCTAAGACAAAAGCAGAGTGAATTAGCAAAGTGCACAAACACATTTGTTAAACATGAAAGCAGAACAGCACATGGCAAAAGTCTCTTCCAGCAAAGCACATTAATTTGTGAGCATGTACTTGTCCATGTTAAGAACAAATGCTTTCACCATGGTGTGGGTGAAACCAGAGACAGTGTTAACACAGTTGCTCTCAGCAGGAAAATGGCAGCACTCCCACAGCAGGAAGCACTGCAATTGCAGCCTGCTTTAACATAAAGCTTGGACAGACCCAAGGGCCCAGCTACTCAAGTGCCAGGAGACAAAATTCCGTGATTTTGCCCTATGGTCAAGCATTTCAAAGTACTGCAATTTAGCTAAAACAGAACCCAGCTGGAACCTGTCATGTGGAAGATAAGGATCCAGCTGAGTACATGCACCACTGATCCTGCCTAGGAACAAGCTGGGAGCAGCTGGAAACAGAGCCCAGCAGTGCTGTACTGTGTCACTGCCTGATCCAGCCAGTGCTGCTGGTGCTCTCCTCACTGCTTAGGACAAAGAGAGAAAGAGGGAATTCTGTGGCCTTAAAAAGCTCAGATGAAGGAATGTATGAGATAGAAAATTATGCCGCGGCTTTCAACCAGAGGGCTTGGACAGGCACCACCCTGTGCATGCCCCATGTGCATCCGGTGTGTTACAGCACTCAGCATTGCCCTAAGCACACCGCTCGAGAACAAACATAACAGAAAACAAGGAACTATGGAAAATTAATTCTGCAGTCGGGTACTAAGCATCTCATACTATCAATCTGATGCTGCATACACCCAACAAGTCCTTTTCTCCCTTCCACACCATCCCCTGAACCCCAGAGCATCCATGTTCAGGAACTGTTCCTGAAAATGCAGGAACCCAGAGGAGCAGCTATGAGAGAAAACAGGTATTGGGAAGGGGAGTATCAAGAACAAAGAAGCTATCACGGAACAAAATCTGGAATAAACCATCCACACGTCCAGCTTTTCATTTTACATGTACCATCACTGAATGTCTGTGAACACTTGCAGAGCACTGGTGCAAAACCACTACAGAAGAAAATCGCACGGAAGCCCCACGCCGCCTCAAGAGGCCTCACCGCCACAAAACTGCGCTTTTGCTGGCACAAAAGCCCGCAGCTCCCGCCTTCGACCCGTACCGCCCAGGCCGCCTGACTAAGCCTGCGCGGCCGCAGCTCCTCAGAAAGCACCAGCCGATCTCGTTACCTGATCTTATTGCCGGTTTTCATGCGAATCCACTGCGGGATGGGCCGGTTCTGCTTCTGCTTCTTAGCGAGGAAGCGTTTGATCTTGAACGTCTTGTGCGACGACTACAAGAGAGCGCAGCGGTCAGTCCCTCACCCAGCCCCGGCCCCGCCAGGCCTCGGCGAACCGCGAATGCTGTACCCGGCTCCCTCCCGCTCCCTGTCGGCCGCCCCACCCCGCCCGCCGGGACCTCCTAGCGCGGCGGCCTCGGGGAGAGGGCTCGGGGCGCGGCAGGAGGCGCGGATGGCGGCGGATGGCCGCGGATGGCTCACCATGGCGCGGAGCGACGCGGCGTCCCGGCGATGGCGGCGTCCGAGGAGGCGGAAAGGGGGGGGCGGAGCGGCGGTGGCGGAGCGGACGGAGCGCCCCCTGCCGGCCCGGCGGTCCCGCACGCAGTGAGGGACGGCGGCGGCCGAGTGAGTTTGTGCGAGTTTATTTGGGTTTAGTACAAAAAACAGCTATGGCTAAAATTCGCTAGCTTGGGAGGAGCTGCTACTGGCGAAGTCCCGTTCTGGGCTGTAAAACAATACTTCAAGTTATGAGGAGAGAGGCATCAGTTCCCAGAGGGCAGGAGTTCAGAAGTGTTTCAGACTTGAGAGAAAGGAAGATGCTGGAAAAGAACAGGATGCCCAAACCAGCTACATTTGATTAAAAATAAGCATTTCAATGTAGGGAGACTTTACATAAGAATTTATCGAGACATATTCAACTATTAAGCCAGCTTATTCATACACTCCAACTTAAGTTACTGTATCCAGAGAACCACTGAAGAGGACGGTCTCTCCCTCCCTAACATGGTTACTGCACTGCCAGATGTTCTGTTCCTCATGTGCCAAAAGACTCCTATCCACTGGTACCTCAACAACCCCAGCCTGTGTACGTGTCCCAGTGCTAGACTGACACACTTTAGCTTTCACTGCCTCAGGCAGGAGCACCTCACAATACAGCAACATCTGTGTTAACTCCAGGCAACTCCAAGCTTGCTCTGCTTAAGTGCATCCTACGCTGGCTCCAATTGCCTTACAGTAGAGGTCTGGCTTTTGATCCAGGTGTCATCCCCTCCTGACGACAACTCATTTATTATCAAACTTAAGGCCATAAAGTCTTTCTATTTTGCAAAGATTCTCTTCTCTGTTGTAGTTAGATGCTGGGAAAGTAAATTTAAATAACTGAAAATATTACAATGAGAACACGTTTCAAATTCCGAATCTACAACTGAGGTTCTTTAACCAGAAACATCCAACAGCACAATGCCCCCTTTTCTTCCTTTGCTCCTTCTTCGCTCTGAAGGCACTTCTGGATTGCGTAGTACATGCTCTTTGGCTGCACAGACAGTCAGAACACATAAGGCTTGCACATCAGTCACTCCTCTTCCTTTGTGTGACTGCTCTCACCCTCTTGTTTCTTATCCACTCCCTGATCTGGGGGCTTTGCAGCACTGTCTTCATACTGACACAGTCTGCTCCGGCTTCGGGCTCCGGGCTGGTACAGCTGCATTGCTGGGCGATCCTGAAATAAATCACAACTATTTAGACTCTTTCATAGCTCCCTGCTCTCAGGGTTATTATGGCATCATTTCTATGGTACTAGAAATGGCTCAAATTCAAACTTTTCAGCTTAAGTGTAATTATTCCACAGTGGTGGCAATGTAACTTCAATTGTCCCAAATCAAGGTTGTCTCTGTTGTAAAGCAACACCCCTGTTCAAGCCACAAAGAGCACCTCTCATAGTTAAGGTTATTTGTAACAAGTTTCCTCAAGTCCAGCTCACACTCTCTCAGAAGAGAGGCCAACTTCAAAGTTTCAAAACCGTGAGTTTCATTTGTACCTGACAATGTCTTAGTGATACAGAAAACAAGCCCAATGATGCTGCAAAAACAGATTTTGTAGAGTACAAAAAAACTACACTCAAGACATTATTCCTTGAGCCTACAGGACAAGCTATCTTCTGCAAGTTGCTGTTTCCTATTTTAAGGAACCTGTTCAATCACACTCCCACTTTGAGATGCATTTTCCGGCACCTCTAACATCATCAGACACAGACAGATTACTGATACTCTACCAACACCTTTAAGTCACAGCCTATGGCACAAGACAACAAATTAAAAGGGAACAGTGTCTTACAATTTAACCTGTGTTTTCTTGGCTTAGTTCTTACACAGTGACAAGAAATACCACTGTTAAGCAAAGTTTAGTGGACATTTCTTGCAATGGTAGAGTTTGTTGCCAGAACAGGGAGAAGTTTCAACAGAGAAACCATATGGCTCTTTCCTTGAAGTGCTTTTATCCTAAAAACCACAAACTGATCCCTATGAATCAACACATGAATTTAAAGAAATCCAGCACCTTGTTTCTGATACGATCCCTCTTAATTGTATCCTCTTTTTTATCGTCTTTGGTTACTTTCTCAGATTTGTCCGTGCTGCTGGTAAAGTCTGTAAGATCACTTTTCTTTCCCTTTTCTCTGAGTAAGTCTCTCTCCTTTTTCACCTCTTCCTCTTTTCTTCTAAAAACCTTCTCTTTCTCATAGCGCTCTTTCTGCCTCCGACGCTCCTCTTCTTGGCGCCTCAGTTTCTCTCTCTGTGCTCTCTCATATTCTCTGTCTCTGTCAAAATCTCTATCTCGGTCCCTGTAGTCCTTTACACACTCATCTTCTGATCTGTATAAAAACAAAACTGAAAATTAAGCTCAAAAGATTCATCAAACAGAGCTGGGAGATCAATGTAATAGTGGTGTAAATGTGCAATAGGAAGATGACACACTGGTAGGTACTAGGGAGCTCTTGGGAGGCTGTGATAGCCCAAGTCATGCATGACAGCCAGAGAGGACACTGACCACTAGTTTCCCAGCCTCCTACTTGCATAGCTGGCTGAGTCTCTTCTGGCTTTGAAAAAACATCTGATTTTGTCTCTCTTATCTGTATTTCTAACATGGCAGAACTGAACCTTGAACAGATCATGGAGCTGTTGAGAATTACATTTTTCACTTTGACTTTTTACAAGACTTAGAGGGACTAGTAACTGGAGAACACCTCTCCTCTTGCCATGGTTATAGTAATTATCTCATTGCAAGGACAGTGCTCACAGCCTGCTGCAGTCACCTACATATGGGCTCCTTTAGTGGAGTTCCTGTAATGAGTTGTAAAAGTATTAAAATCTGTCCACTAATGAAGAATTTTCAGGTAATTCACAGAGCTTTCTGTAATCATGGGGATGTGCACTGGCACAGAGAACACAGCCCATGCTTTATATCAGAAAAAACATTTGAAAAGAATTTCAAAACATGGTCATGGCAGTACAGCCATCAGAAGCTCAGTACAACCAGGAAACAAGTTATAGATACATATATATTTATAGCAAGTACTAGAATACTTTTTCGCCTTCTCTTCTTTTGTCTCCCCATCAGATCGTTTGGCAGATGCACTACTCGCATTTTTTTCCTCCCTCAGAGCCTCTTTTTCCAGTTTCTTGGATTTTTCTTTTCTCTCCAAGTCTTTTTCATCTTTTTCAGGCTTCTTAAGTAGCTACAAAGAAAACAGAAGTCTCAACTAAAAAGCTCACTCTAATACATATTGTCTGGCACAACACCGAAATTGCATCAAAGGAACCACAGTCCAGTAAGAAGTAAACATTAAAGAAATATTACTGCAAATCACAGTATTTCTAAAAGCTGGAGTGTATGAGTAAGCATTATTCACACAGCAGACTAGGATTTTTCTCCTAAACCAGGCTGTTTTAGAAAGCTTAAAAATAGTCTCCATTCCATAATGAATTCACAATCCTGTTTACCGCAGCATGTACACAACAGTCACGTGACAAAAACTTTAAATATTACTATGAAACATTACAGCATGTAAACCTTTACAATGCCTACTATTGAATATTACAAAAAATTGGTCATTTACTAACACCAAACTCATGTGATTCTTCACACAATACCCAAAGTACATTTTGAGACTGATATACAAATAATAGGGGAAAGGGAGTGTAACAGTTTATAATAAAGAACTGTTCTAGACCTTAATCTTTGGTTCTTCTTTTGATCTGTCTCTTTCTTTTTCTGGACATCTGTCTACTTTCTTCAATTTTTCTGCTTCTTTTCTCTTCCTTCTCTCCTCCTCTTTCCATTTTCTTCTTTCTTCTTCTCTTTGTCTTTTTCTTTCTAATTCTCTCCTCCTTCTCTCCTCTCTTTTTTCTTCTCTCAGCCTCTGTATATGTAAAAGCAAAGAGAAATCGTGTCTGTCCACACCAGAAAACATCTCTTTAAGCCATCAAACAACTCACCTCAAAGCTGCCTCTATTATAAAAGAAAAAAATAAAAAGTCCTGTCATCTCTGTTGTTGTGAACCTGAACGTGTTGCAGCAGTATTTTTTTTAATCATAAGCCTTAATTTGTACTGTCTTAAAAAATCCAAATACAACACTGGCATTAGCCTTTATCATTTGAATTTTAATTAAATCTGCCCCATCTCTGATTTTCTCCATTGCTAGAAGTCAAAATAATATCATGTACTAGGAGAAAGATCATCTACAAGGACCTCAGCCATAATTGCACTAAAAAATGGAAGCACTAAACTGGAACCTGTTTTGTCAGTGCAACAAGAGGTGTTTTGTTGTGACCAGAATGTACACAAAGCACTACCATTTCAACACTCTAGTCCTTTAAAATATATGAACCAGAAGTTGACAAGTTAGGTCAAAAGCTCCTTCTTCATAAGGAAGGGCAGAAATGCATCAACATACAATGAGCAAATTGTACTAGCAAACAAGAAAATTCTGGAGGTAAGTCTTACCTGTTTATTTTTCAAGAAGTTCAATAAAGGAGTAGTCTTTTTAGCTGGAGAATAGATAAAACAAATGTAAATATTTTGCCTTATCCAGTACTGCAATACCTACAACAAAGCTCTATATGAAGTGAAGCAGCCTTATACATTCCCCTGCCTGTCTCCTCTCACACACAGCAACACAGCAGTGAAACAAATATTCCAAACCTATCTCCAAACAGTGGCAACTATTAGGATTCTATAAACCTCTTTAGGATACTAACAGGACATCCATTACACCTATCTCTACATTCAATCTGCATTAGGCTTTTCCCAGATTCTCTCATTTTTAAAGAGATTCCTGTAGCATACTTAAAAAGAGCAACCTGATTATTTTTTGGTGGTATTTTACCCAATCACACTATCTCTTAACTTTTGTCTGTGTGGAACATAACTGATCACAGCAATGTGCATTAAACATCACTGCATCTGATTGAAATGCAGCCACTCCACAGCCTGGTCTGGCTAACAAACACCTGCAACAGGAAGGAACTTGGTCATCTAAAACTTATACCTACAGAAGAATTTAGAGCACGGGAACAAAACAAAACACACTGAATAACATTAGCCTAATGTTTAACAAATACTAAGCAGGCACACAAAAGAACTCAGTCTCCTCCAGGCTGAGCTTCAAATTACAAAACACGTTTGTTCCTTTGTGATCTAGGAAAATGTAACTATAGTACACAGATTTCCATACCTATTAGCTCTTTGTTTCTTGCCTCTATTTCCTCCAACAAAGTTTCAGGAGTGGAAGTTAATTTTTCATCATCTGCACTGTAACTTTCCAAAAACTTCTTGTATTCTGGATCTACACAGAAGAGAATGAAAAAAAGGTGGGGGGAGGAAGAAGAGATACTGTAGCATGAAAAGTATTTGCATTGTGCACTGCTTGGTCACATTTACTTAAATTGGGCTGTTTATATGCCACCTTTTCAAAAGTTAGCAGCTCTCAAATGAGCTGCTGTATTATGTTTGTCTGGGATAATCATATTTAATAGATTTCTATCTGACAAAGCAGGGCTCATAAACTATACATATAATTAAGCAAACATCCTATTGGTGGAACTTTTTATTTACAGTGTCACAGTAAAAACATTACATTCAAATTACTGCTAAGAGTTTCAAGTCTACACATGCAAAACAAACTAGCTCGCTGTTATACCGTCTTCAATAGTTCCAGTTTTGGCATCCTTTTTCTTACTCTTCTTTTTTGCAGCTTTTTGGAATGGTGCAAACTCAACTATGGCAGCATATTCCTGACCTGTTGAGAGGAAAAAAGTACATTAAAATAAAGATGAAATGGATATAAAATAGATTATATTGTCCACATCTAAAGCAGGAAGGTAAGTCTCACAAGAAATATGCAATACTAGAAGAGACTACTTACACAGCATTAAAAAATCATTGTATTTGGAAAGCCATTTAATAAAAAAGAAAATACTTAACAGACAGCAGAATTCATGACCTTAACACTCGCTACACTAACAAACCAGCAAATTCACAGACTGACAAGAAGGACATACTAGATTTAAGACTGCCCGTGACTGTCTGTTCAGCCATCTCAGCAGCACCACACCATGTAATGGCCTCATTCTACAGACTCTGCGTTCATTGTGTAAGAAAGAGTATTTTAAGTTAATGCAACTGAGGCAAATCTCCATTTTTGACAAAATATAGTAGAATGCAACACATTACAAGCAGGCTTTAAAGCTTCATCTTCTGACAAGAACACTGCATTTATCGCTGCACTGATCCAGTTGGGTATGGCAAACACAGTGTGCTGTTACACTGCAAACCAGCTCATTTAAAGGACTTAGATGTTATTGGAACTATATATGTATGTACTTCTAGATGTATTAGAACTGTTAATTGAGGCACTAAACCCAAACACGTCAGACGCGGCTGCTCACACCCACCCCTCCAAAACTCAACCAGCACTCGGCACAGACAGCAGGGAAGCAGCATAATGCTGTTCACTCGCCTTTGTGATCAACAAAAACGTAGCCGTCGAAGCGATCCCTGAAAAGCACTATGTCTTCTTGGTTCTTGAAGTTGATGTAGGCTCTGGAGAACATGTGCGGGTACAAGCTGCGGAGACACAAACCGAGAGCGCTGGGCTGACGAGGCGGCGGCGCCACTGGGGCCCGGCTGGCGGTAGCGGCGGCTCCCGGGAGCGCCCGGACCGGGCCGGCGGCCGTACCTGGAGTCGTTGGCGAAGAACTCGAAGTAGTCGTGCTCG
This sequence comes from Drymodes brunneopygia, assembly GCA_013400955.1. Lineage (NCBI taxonomy): Eukaryota > Metazoa > Chordata > Aves > Passeriformes > Petroicidae > Drymodes > Drymodes brunneopygia. The sequence goes on along the minus strand of VZTZ01022849.1, from coordinate 390,589 downwards.
GGCAGAGGCTGCAGGTGCTCCTCCAGCTGCTCCTTCGTCAGGCTGGGCGGCAGCCGGCGGATCACCACCTGCGGCACGGCAGGACCGGCGCTCAGGGCGGCGGCAGCGCCGGGGACGAGTCATTACCGCGCCTCCCCCGACACGTCCCGTCCCAGGAGGCCCCCGCAAGCGGCCCGCTAGCGGGGAAGGTCCCGTTACAGAGGGGGAGCCCTGTTACCGGAGGGAGGAGGGGCCCGTTACAGAGGGTGAGCCCCGTTACCGGGGAGGGCGCCGTTCTCGGCGGCGCGCAGGCCCCACCTTGCTGAGCGTCTCCTTCTTGTCCTTGGGCCGCTCCAGGCGATCGAGCTCGGCGGCGCCGGCTCTGCCATCCGTGCCGGCGGCAGGGCCCGTGCCTGGCCCCGCGGCCAGCAGAACCCCCGGGCCGGCGGAGGCCCCGCGCCGCTCCTTGGGCCTGGCGTTCTCCTTGTCCTCCTTCATCCCGATCCCGATCCCGATCCTGATTCCGGGCCCGGGCAGCGCCGCGCGCACCCACTGACCGCCGCCTCTCGCGAGACTGAGCCTTAAGAGCTGTCCCTGCCTCCGCCGGACTACGACTCCCAGCGTACACCGCGCCCGCCACCGCTGATCCTGGTGGAGTCAGCGACCGGCACCGGGACCGAGGTCGGTATCGGGCGAACTGGGACGCGGGCACGGCCTCGTTTCTTGCCAGGGGACTGTTTCCTGGCAGCGCTGTCGCTCCCGCTGCCCGCTCAGGCCCGCTCGGCTGTGAGGGGGCGCGGGGCAGGCCGGGAAGGGCGCGGGGCAGGCCGGGAGTGCCCCGGCAGTCGGCGCAGGGGCAGCGGAAGGACACCAGCCCCAGCAGCGGCACCGGCACCGGCAGCGGCACCGGCAGGATGTGGTACGAGATCCTGCCCGGCATGGCCGTCATGGGCGTCTGCCTCAGCATCCCCGGCCTAGCCACCCTCTTCATGCACCGCCTGTGCCACAGCGGCAAGGTCAGCGCGGGGCGGGGCGGCCGGTCCCGGGATCCGGGACCCTGAGGCTCCGCTGCCCCACTGGAGCCGCCCTTATACCCCAGTCCCCTGCATCCCTGTGGGATCCTTTCCCTCCCGGGGCTCCCCTTACTCCGTCTTCCCTCGGGAACCCCTGCCCGAGGCCTTAACAGGCAGTTCTGTGCCTGCAGGAGAAGAGGATCGCCCGCTATCCCTACGAGTGGACCTTGCTGGAAAGAGACCGGCGGCTGTCGGGTGTCAACAAGTACTATGTGACCAAGGCAGGTTTTGGGGGCGCTGGGCAGGTATCGGCCGGGAAAAGGGGCGCCCAGGCGCTGCTCCCCCATCCCCGAGCCCTGGGACAGTCACTGAGGTTGGCTCTGGTCACTCTTGGGGCTGTCTGATCTCACTCGGTGCCTGCAACTGGCCTGCTTCTGGGCATGTGCATTTTAATTTTGTTCTAATTAAGAGTTGGATAATTCAATATAGTTTGAAAAATTGCATTTTCAGATGTGCCCTGTTGCACATTAGTGCCAAGAATGACACAAATATAGCTGTTATTTTTTTCTTTTTCAGGGTCTGGAGAACATACACTAAGGTGGCAACGCTTTGAAAATTCCATGTATCTATAGAAAATTATTTCACTCTGAAATAAAGCTATACATCTCTACATGTGTTCAGCCCTTGTATCTGTGTTTCTGTGGTGGGGTGACCCTTGCTGGACACCAGGTGCCCACTAAAGCCACTCTGTCACTCCCATCCTCAGCTGGACAGGGGAGAGAAAATACACTGAAAGGCTCGTGAGTTGAGACAAGGACGGGGAGAGACCATTCATCTGTTACTGTCACAGGCAAATGAAACTCAGAGAAATTAATTTAATGTATTGACAAGAGCAGGGTAATGAGAAATTAAATCATAAAACACCTTCCCCCCCACTCCTCCCTTTTTCCTGGGTTCAGCTTCACTCATGATACTCCCTACCTCCTCCCTGCTGAGCTGCACAGGGTGATAGGGAATGGGAGCTGTGGTAAATGTCATCCCACGTCTGTTGCTCCTTCCTCCTCAGGGGAGGACTCCTCATACTCTTCCCCTGCTCCAGGATGGGGTCCCTCCCATGGGAGACTTCTTCACTGACTTCTCCAGGTGAGTGCTTCCCATGGGCTGCAGTTCTTCACTAACTGCTCCAGCATGGGTCCCACGCATAAGGTGCAGTCCTTCAGGAGCCAGGTGCTCCAGCAAGGTCACAAGTCCTGCCAGCAAACCTGCTCCAGTGTGGGCTCCTCTCTCCATGCGCACAAAGGTCCTGCCAGTAGCCTGCTCCAGCATGAGCTTCCCACGAGGTCACAGCCTGGGTACATCCACCTGCTCCAGCATAGGGTCGTTCCTGGGGNTGCCGGGCACGGGCACAGCTCCCCGGGGCCCGACACCCTCCCCGGCACCGGAGTGCCCCGGGCGGCCCCCGCCGCGCCTCGGGACCCCCGGCCTGGCCGGGGCAGCGGGGCAGAAGCAGCCGCCGCCCCGGGAGCCCCCAGCGGGGTGAGCGGGGCCGAGGTACGGACCAGGGGCACTGAGGGACGGCCCGCTGCTCCCCATGTCCTCAGACGGGCCTGCAGCTCTCAGGCCGGTGCTCTCTCAGTGTTTGTGCGTTTATCTCTCTAAAGGTGAAGCCAATGGACAAGGAAGAGGAAAAAGCTGCCGGCGAGGAAGAAGTTCACATCCCCCCTGAAAATGAGAGAAGCGGTACAGAGGAATGTGTTCCAGAGGCCAAGGAAAAAGAGAAAGGTATTGTGTTTGCTCTACTAGAATGTCTTGGGGTATTTTCAGGAGGATTTGTCAGCATTTTATCTGTTTTAGAAACCAAGCATGTTATCAAAAATATCCAGTGGACCACAGCCAAGAATTTCACAGTGGAAAGAGGAGCACAGCAGATTGAAGAACTGATTTCTGTGAGTCACAATTCCATTCACTCAGGAAGGCCACACCTTCTCTCTGTAAAGAAGTATGAAAAAATTAAAGGAGAGCACCTGTGTTCCTTTTTAGCACCACCCTCAAGTCAGCTCCACTAGACAGAGGGAGTCTTAGTGTAATGCGTTTATTCAACAGACATGGAACATTCATGAAAGCTGGCTTTACCACTCAGAATTTCTTGAGGAAGAAGAACTGAAGGACAGCAAGAGGTACCATTACAGAACTTGCTGGGGCATCCCAACACGCAGAAAACCCATCCCACGGGCAACAGCAAGTGTCTACTTCGTTATTGTGATCTCCAAATTAAAACCTGACGTAAGTACTCAGAAATGGTGAGGATGGACTAGTCCTTTAAGGGACCAGAGTACAGTGGCANAGCTTCACTCATGATACTCCCTACCTCCTCCCTGCTGAGCTGCACAGGGTGATAGGGAATGGGAGCTGTGGTAAATGTCATCCCACGTCTGTTGCTCCTTCCTCCTCAGGGGAGGACTCCTCATACTCTTCCCCTGCTCCAGGATGGGGTCCCTCCCATGGGAGACTTCTTCACTGACTTCTCCAGGTGAGTGCTTCCCATGGGCTGCAGTTCTTCACTAACTGCTCCAGCATGGGTCCCACGCATAAGGTGCAGTCCTTCAGGAGCCAGGTGCTCCAGCAAGGTCACAAGTCCTGCCAGCAAACCTGCTCCAGTGTGGGCTCCTCTCTCCATGCGCACAAAGGTCCTGCCAGTAGCCTGCTCCAGCATGAGCTTCCCACGAGGTCACAGCCTGGGTACATCCACCTGCTCCAGCATAGGGTCGTTCCTGGGGTGCAGGTGGATATCTGCTCCATCATGGACCCGCAGGGGCACAGCTGCCTCACCATGGTCTTGCAACAGGGGCTGCAGGGGAATCTCTGCTCTGGATTGTGGAGCACTCCTACCCCCTGCCCCAAGGCCTCTTGTCATCCTGGAAGAGCAGCTGCTGGGAATTCGGTACCTTGTGATCTGCTAAAACATTTCTGGCTTCTCTCGTGTAGTACCCGCGGTCCTTTCCCTCTGAAGGTCTGTGTGTTGTGAGCGCTGGTGCTCAGAGCCCGCAGCACCTCAGTGCACCGGGCTGGACAGAGTCTCTGCCTGACAGAGCACAGACTGGAGGCTGTTTCAGCTCCCGAATTGCCCAGAATGGCAAAAATATGACAAGCAGAGAATCTGCCGGAATCCCCCCGCTGTTTCGTTGCTGATACCGCGTTCCCTTGCCGGGAGCCCGCGGCTGCTGGGCGGCGTTCCCGCGGGGCCGGGCCGGCAGTGCCGAGGGGCTGCCGGGAGCGGCGCGGCCTCGCCATGGTGNGGAGCACAGCAGATTGAAGAACTGATTTCTGTGAGTCACAATTCCATTCACTCAGGAAGGCCACACCTTCTCTCTGTAAAGAAGTATGAAAAAATTAAAGGAGAGCACCTGTGTTCCTTTTTAGCACCACCCTCAAGTCAGCTCCACTCGACAGAGGGAGTCTTAGTGTAATGCGTTTATTCAACAGACATGGAACATTCATGAAAGCTGGCTTTACCACTCAGAATTTCTTGAGGAAGAAGAACTGAAGGACAGCAAGAGGTACCATTACAGAACTTGCTGGGGCATCCCAACACGCAGAAAACCCATCCCACGGGCAACAGCAAGTGTCTACTTCGTTATTGTGATCTCCAAATTAAAACCTGACGTAAGTACTCAGAAATGGTGAGGATGGACTAGTCCTTTAAGGGACCAGAGTACAGTGGCATTCCTGAGGCAGGGAAATGCCAGGACAGTGGAGAGAATGGAGAGGAGCCAGCAGTTCTCATGAAGATGCTGACAAGGCCTGGATGCCATCTCAGCAATGGCAGAGATTTAGATGTGGCCTAATGGAAACACGCTATCAGCTGGCAAGGGGAGCAAGGCACAGAGCAGGAGGCAGGGTTAGTCCCCAAATCATTGACTGACAGAACTTGGCAAACAGAATCTGGCAGGATCCTACATCTGCCTTCCTGCTCTTACCATCTTCCCTTTCCAAGCAACAGCAATTGTTCTGAGCAGCTGTAAGAATGGCTGAGTAGAGGTAAGTTACAGAATGAGGGGTCAGTAGAGAGGGAGTTACACTTCACTCTTCAAGCTGTTTCAGAAAGCATCAGCCTGAAGTTTGCACCTGTACAATAAACTCTTTAAACTCAAGAGAAAAACATGAAATAAATTGCACTGAGAAGACTGCTTACCTCCAGGCTTAAGTCATATTGAACCTTAGTGTTTCTACTTAACAGCTATGGATCCCCAAATAATAGTCTGTGGTTTAACCCCAGCTGGCAACTAAGCATTACAGAGCCGCTCGCTCACTCCTTCGCCACCACCATGGGATGGGGGAGAGAATTGAAAGTGTAAAAAAAAGTGTAATAATATTTAAAAATAAATAGAATAATAGTAACAAATCAGGGAAAAAAAATAACAAACTGGGAAAAAAAACCTATGAAAGACAAGTGATGCAAATGAAAACAATTACTCACTGCTCACCACCCAATGCCCAGCCAGTCCCTGAGCAGCATCTTCCCTTCTGCCCCAACCAAATATCCAGGTTATTTTTGAAGTAAATTGTAGCTCTCACTTAATTACAATGTCTGCTGTACATGGCCTCTGCCCTGTCTCTGCTCTCTTGCAGACCGCACCTGTGGAGGTCTTCTACAGACTGGAGTCCAGCAGGCTGATTCGGAGGTAAATGTTATTACTCTGCTGTTTTAGCAAGCTTTTCCATTCCAAAACCAGAAAGGAGCTCGATGTAAATAAGTTTGCAATAATAACATAGAAATGGAAGTTGTCAAAATCTTGCTACGTGAAATGACCCTGCTTATCACTGGCTTTACCCCCAGAGCCATGAATAGCCACCCTGTGGGCATCTGCATTCTCCAGAAATTTGTCCTGCTTTCCGTGGGTCTAGGTTGGGGTCTTTATTGCAGCAGATAGCCTTACATGGTGAATAAAGGCCAGCTCTCTGCTGGCCAAACTTGGACTCAGTATTATGTGTACAATTTACCACCTTTTTATTCCATTCTCCAGGCCAGAAGAGTGTCAGCTTAGAGAAAAGTGGCTTCAAGACATAGTTGAAAATAAAATAGTGTGCGCAGAAAGACTTGCCTCCCGATGAACAGCTCCAACTCACCATCACCAATACCAATACAATGTTGTGGAGAACCAAATAAACATGATAAAGAAAGAAAGGCTCTTTCTTAGCAGCACTTCTACTTTGTGGATACATAAAAAGCATTGAACTTGTGCAAAATCAGCTATGCCCTGACACGGCAGCTGGCTGTGACAGTCCCTGGCAGGTATGGGTGGGGACAGCAGGATGGAACCAGGTTCCAGAGTGTAAATGGGAAGAGGCAGCTGGGTGGGATTTGCTGTTTGTGAATGTCAGGTCTTGGAACTCCAGGGAAAACAGTACAGGAACTTTAGGACTTTTATTTTCTTGATACAAATATACAAGACATCTCTGCTGTAAACTTAGAGGAACAAAAAAAAAACCACTTAGGAGAACAAAAAAGAAACAACCCACCTCTCAAAACCATTGTTTTCAAAAACAAGAAAAAGAAGTTCCTGGAGATCTGTTTGGAAATATGCAGTTGAATCAAAGACAACCACCACATAAGCACTGCCTGAGCAAAGCCTCCAAGCACAGAGTTTAAAGCAAGCCATGTAATACTGCTGAAACAGACCAAAGTAAAATACTACAGGAGTTAAAAGAAGGGTTTAATCTAGAACACTTCCATAAACAAAAACATCTCGAATAAATTGAAAGATACATCTTTGTTACCACCTGTGTACATCCAGGGGTTCCAATTACTGCACCCCACTGCACTGATGCCTATGTATAACATAGGAGAAAAAGAAGCAAGCAATTTAGTTCTTCACCATGTGTTTCAGTGGATGGAAGATCAGACCCTCCTATTATTATTACTGTACACCTCAGTTGCGATCTGCTTGCTCTAAAGTAACTGAAGCCCATCTGTATTAAATTACAAACTCATTTACAAAATATTTACATGTCTGGTTTGAATCAAACCAAACTCAACTGTTTTGAGGAAAAAACTAAATCTAAAAGACTTGTGGAAAAAATAGCAAAGTGGACAGTCCTGGATCTTAAAACAGGAACTGAGGAGTTCCTTCATTTTTGCTACTGGTGCTATCAGCTTATTAAAGGTCTTTTCCAAGCTAAATGATCCTATGATTAATAAAAATAAATTAAATTTAAAAATCACACTTATTGGCATTAGGTAACAAAGAAAGCCTTCCCATGGGATCCTTCGGCTTGTCTGACTGATTCAAAGCAAGTGCAAAACACTGACACCTCTAATCTTCCCTGCCTGTTCCTGCCTTGCAGCCTTTCTCTTTACAGGGATTCTTTGTAGATGGTAAACAAACCATCCAAGGAAATCTGATGAAAATAACTCTGTTTCCTTGACACAAGTAATCCACTCCTGAGGCTTGGCCCTGTTGGGTGAAAGGTGCTGCAGCATCTGCAGCTTTTTTCAAATCCCAACTGGACCAGGTTAGCTGCCACATGGTGCAATCTATGGTGTACAGCTCAAATAAAGCATTATTTTTCCTCTTTGCCTTTAGTCTTTCTGTAGACCATCTCTCGAAAGCTTGCAAGGATCTTGTTCTCTCGTTTCCTCCTCTCCTCCTGGTTGAAGGATGCCAGAGCTCTCTTTTCATCTGCGCTGTAGATCTGGTTCTCTTTGCGCAGACGCACGGCTTCCATGCGCCGATGCCTGTGGGGGAGAACACGGGGTATGTCAGCATGGGCAGAGGGGCGTCACTGCCCTGCCACAGCTTCCATCCATCAGCTGGCCTGAATGTGTTCAGGGGCTTTAAATAAAGATACTGAAGTACTAAGGCCTGAACAAGAGGCCCTGAGCCAAAGTTGACCTCTAGATGAACCTTCCGAAAAAATGTTGTATTTGTATCCGCTCATTAATATAATATGCATGATCATTAGTGAAGTATGTAGTGTGATAAGAATATATTTGTCTTTCTGCATTTAGAAGCCAGACAAAGATTTGTTTGAAGGTATGTGATCAAAGCCAACTCCCTTGGTTCCTCCTCAAGCCCTGGCGAGGTGGAACTTGGGTGGAACCCAAGAGGAAGATGAAACCAGATGTTCCTGCACTAGAAATTGTGAAAGCTTGTTTATTCTACAGTCTAAAAGCTGGGCCCTCTCACAGCAAAGATGGAGGCCTTGCCTACAAGTAGACACACCTTGTAGGAATTCCCAGGAATGGTTCTCCAACCCTTTGCTGGGACTGGGGCTCCCCAGCTGATGCGCAGATCTAGATGATGGTGAAGTGTTAGGGTAACTGGTGATGCACCTTTTCTAATCACTAGGCAATCATTTGCAGAAATGATGAGGTGCATTACTTAGCTTATCCTTTATAATTCTTTGCAGTTTTGCACTGTAGCAAATTATACTTACTCCTTAAAGCTGGTGTCTTTTGTGCTGACCCTGCCAACTGGCAAAACAGACACCTATACTAGATAATCCAAACTGCACACTAACCTTCCCAGAAAGGAGTGTGGCAGAGCAAGGAATTGATTTCTGGGGGTGTCTGCTCTCAGGCAGTCAGCCAGAAGCCTCCCCTACCCCCAGGGTGTAAGCTGCTGGCTCAGTAAAATTTAAGTGAGATTCCTGTTGGTCATAGAGAAAAAAGTGCAGCCAACCTCTCACACATTGATTTGTCTCCTGCTGAAGGGCCAACACATCCCCAGGGCTGTCCACACAGACCACCTTTGAGCCACCTAACACAAGCACCTCCTCATTTGAAATAATTAGAAGAGTATTGCCTGTGAAGAACTTTTGCTCTTGAGGAGAAAGTGTCCTTGAAAAACTCACTATCCATCCCTAGCAATGGGGGGTTTAGTGTAGGTTATTGCAAGCACACAGAGCACCTTCTCCTCCATGCTTGCAAGCAGAGCTTGGAAGCAGTCTTCTGTTCAGCCAGCAGAGAAAGCAGCTCTTGAAAATTCCACTGAACCACTGCCATCATCAAAACCATACCTGCTGCCACTCATGACATAACCAGAGCTCTCAAACGATGCGATCTCTTCACTCGTCAAGCCGATTTCACCTCTGCGGGGAATGCGCTTCCCTGCTTTGACGTACTCTGCCATGGCTGCACCTTCACCAGGAAGGAGCGCATGTCCATAGCTAAAAAACCGAAAGTGGGGATTTCAATCAGTTCCAGATAGAGCAAGCTTGAGTTAAACATCTAATTTCCCTGTTCACTGATATATACAGCTGAATTTTTAAACACTTTCTTATTCTTTCCCATGTACCGGCCTGTTTCTTCCTTATGGCAACACTAGCAACAACATCTTATATTTTCAGCTGACTTCATTCTGATGACACTACCAAGCCACAATACTGCAGATCATTAGAATAAAGCCACTTACAATTGATTTTTCTAGGAATCAAGGCTAAAAAGCATAAACCAGACTCTTCTACCCAAATTCAGGCCAGGGGAAAGTCTAGCACCACTAGAACCTCTGTCTGTGAGTTTCTGGCACAACATTTCTCCCTCTGCATGCCTTATTGTGGCAACAACCCCTTTGAACAGTAACTTTCACACTTCATTTACTTTCTTTGATCAAAGTACCATTAGAGCTGGTTACTCACTTCAAAGGCCTGTCATCCTGAGATGCCTGAGTTTTGGGAGCTTCTGGTCCAATCAAACTATCAGCTTCAGTATTTTCTGCAATAATCAAATAATGAGGAAGATTAATCTTGTGTCCATTGTTCTTTGTAATCAGAAGTGTTACACAGAACAGTAACACCTAACAAAGAACTCACAAAAAGGATGTCAAGAAGTTTCCAGCCAAGTTTAAAGTCAAGTGAACTTACTTGACCTCTCAATCCAGAGATCATCCCCTTGAAGCATTTCATCATTGGAATCTTCGCTACTTGAATCACTGGATTCCTTCCTGCTCTTCTTAGCTTTCTTCTTCTTGTACTTCTTCCTGTGATAAAGCCAGACAGACATGCTATTTATCAAAATTTAAAATGAAAGAAGGTACTTGGAATCATACTCAAATAATTAGTTTCTCAAGGCAACTTCCACCTATAGGAAGACTGGCTGCCAGCTATGTTTCATACAAAACACTTTACAGCAAAGCCAAGACAATATATATGTTCTGACTTTCATAGAGTGCTAGAAAGTGGCTCTACAGGGAGCTGTTTGTGCTGCACAACTGTGTAGATTTAAACAAAATCCATCAAATTAATATTTGCCAGCTCTTGCAAATTACCCAGGATCCTCAGGCTCCCTCAGAGCCTGCAAAGAAAACTGAGCTGCCCTCCAGCCAAGAACAGCGAGAACGATACACAGCAACCATGGCACTTACTTTTTGCTCTTCTTTTTCCTCTTCTTGCTTTTCTTTTTATCTTCATCTGAAAAAAGAAAGTGTATCTATTATCAAAAAGAGATGATGAGTTACAACTCAGTTTACTGCCCTGTGAGTAACATGACATGCCTTTTACAGACCCAGTGTTCCTGGGGTTTTGTAGGCTCTATGACTCCCTCAACCCTAACCCTAAGTCTAGCCCTAAGCCCAATCCAAATTCAATACTGTGGGTTTTCCAGGTCAGAAAGATGCAGGAGCAGCAGTGTTGGGGCCTTGCTGGGATTGCCTTGGCATCCCTTTTCTAGCCCCAGTGTTCCTGGAGCTGTAGGTTCTTTTACTCTCTCAACCCGAACACTAAGCTTCGCCACTCCCCTAAACACTCCCCTAACCCTACTGATAAGAACTACACTAATCACAGCCCCTACCACTACTATCCCCAACCTAACTACTACCCTAACCACTACCCTAACCCTGAGCCTGTTCTCACCACTAACTGCCTCCACCAGAATGCCCAGTAGACACCCAGATGGGACTTGCTTCTCCTGGGAAAGTGTTAGTACAAAGCTCCCTGCAGTATTGGTCGATATGAGAACATATCAAACAGATCTCTGGTATAAGAGGCCCAGCAGATGCTAAATTCAGAAATCCTATTTCCTGAGACCAGACTGCAAGCTGAAACCCTCTTGTCTTACCACTGGAGTTCTGCTCAGACTCTGAGTCACTGTCGCTGTCCTCAGAATGTTTCCTGTGCTTTCTTTTGGATGCTTTACGTTTTTTCTTTTTTCCTTTCTTCTTCTTTTTCTTCTTTTCCTCTGGAATATTTTTAAAGATAACGTTAGAGAACTAAAAACATCTAGTTCCATATGTATTCCCTGATCCTCCCAAAGCAATGCTCTCCTTTCAGCTGGAGCCCATTCCACTCACTTCCACCCATCTAAGCCAGCCCGCAAGCAGTAGCAGCAGATTCTAGGCTACAGTAGCTTCCCATTTTCAAAAAAGCTTTGCAAGCCAAACAAAGTACCTTCTGAGCTGGAATCCGAAGAACTACTCTTAGATTTTGCCTCTTCATCTTCTACCGGTGTGTGCTCATCGGAACTGAATAAAAGTAACAGTTTGCTATTTAAAATCTGTTTTATTGTATTCAAGAGCAAAGGTATACAAACGACAAAAGACATTTTGAGTCAATCCTTGCAAGGGAGTAAAATTTTAAAGAGCTAATTTAGCCTGGGAACGTCTGTCAGAACCACAACACAAAAATCACCTGATCTACAATAAATCACATATTGCATAATTGGTATGTTGGAATTATTTGGTGGAAAAAAAAGTAGTAATCTCATTACGTTGCTTCAGAAAGGAACTGATATAACAAGTATTATGGCACCATGACTAGTGCAGGGATAAAGCATTTTTGTATACTGAACTGACATGTAATCAATATTATAAAAACCATGAAGAAAGAATATGCCTTACTCTGGGTCAGGAACTTTAGGTGACAGCCCCCAGACTTCAGGTGCCCCCAATTCTCCAATTCTCTCTCTCTCATTGAGTCTCCTGTAAATGAAACATCGTCACTGACGCCTAGTTTGCAACACCTAGCGCACATTTTAAGTTCTTCACGTTAGTGTTTCTAATCGCCTAAAGCAGCTACAGTATAGATAAGAAACAACCCGGCGCAAGGAGCAAGCTCGCAGGCCGGGAGTCTGGCAGCAGAGCTCCGCACACTGCAGAGGACCGGCGGTAGCTGGTGTTAACCCCCTTCGAGCCGAGCCCCGTCCCGTCCCGTCCCCGCCGGGCGGCCCTGCCCGCGGGGAGCGCACGGAGAGCCCGTGAAGGGGCCGTACAGAACCAGGCCCGGCCGCCCCTCCCGGGAGCATCGTCCCTTCCGCGCGGAGCGGGGCCCGGCAGGGCAGGCTCGGGCCCGCGCCGGCGCTCACCTCTGCCGCAGGATCTCCTCCTTCTCCTTTTCGTAGTACTCGGGCCATTTGCCGTGGTGGTGGTGGCCGTGGTGCGCAGAGGAGCGCGGCGCGCCGGGGCTCNCCGCGGGCACCGGCGCGGGGCCGCGGCCCCGGGAGCTGTCCAGAGCGACCCGGGTGCAGCACTGCCCCGCGGACAGCTCACCGTGCCCCTGCGGGGTTCCCCCTTCTTGCCCGGGCCCGGCGCCGCCTGACACGGCCCAGCCCGGGAGAGGCCCGGTTGGGGACGTTCGGCCGTCCGGCACCTCCCAGCGCGGCCTGACACGGCGCCGGCCGCCGCTCCGATGGCAGCGTCTCAGGGCAAAACTGACAGGACGAGAGGAAGTGGCCCCGAGTTGCGTCAGGGAAGGTTTAGGTCGGGTATTAGGACATTTTTTCATGGAAAAGGTTGTCAAGCACAGGAATCGGTGAGCCAGCGAAGTGGCGGAGTCACCATCCCTGGAAATGTTAAAAAAACGTGTAGAGATGGCACTTAAGGGCATGGTTTAATGGTGAACGTGGTGCTGGTCCTGGGTTCACGGTTGGAGTTTATGATCTTCAGACTTTTCCAACCTTAACCTGTATCAATGAAGATTATACAAATTATGTATTCAGATAAGACATCCACCCTCCCTCTTCCGTGACTGCCTTTCCCCCTCGGGTTTGACCACGTTGCCACGGAGCTTTCTTAAAAACCTCCCGAGTTTCTGCTCAGCCCTGGAAAGTGCAGTGTAATATCGCTGGGTCTGGCCAGCTCTGTGTAAACGGGACATTTTGGACAGCTGCTCCACCCTGGGAAGCCCATGCTGGTTTATGCTGTCTAGAAATTGTGTCAGGGTATGTCAGTCTCTTTTTCACAAATGAAACAGTATTTTAGCTCCCAAACCCACCATAAGCAGCATAAAAAAAATCTGTAAGATGGAGGAAGCCTATTTAAATTGTGTGGTTTTTGGGGTGCAGTAACCACGTGCACAAAAGGGAGGGAGAAGATTTACCAGAGATTTCCCATGTGTGTGGTGTTACTATCGCCTGTGTCTGTGTGAGAACAGGCGATAGTAACTCAATCTCCCTTCTTGGGGTGCTGTGATTATTTTGGCAAACAGAGCTGACTAAATGATGGCTAAAACATCTGCCTCAGGAGCACTCTGCATCTCTGTTACCTCATATCGTAAGGTGACTCAAAGGTGCTTTTGTACACAAGTTATAATGCAGTTATAATAACATAAGTTATAATAACACAAGTTATAATGCAGTACATAACAGCATCTACAACAACTACTAATGTCAATAAAAAGGATCACTGGACACTTAATTCAGTTATATGAGGCTTTATATAATGGGATGGGCAGGAAAAATACTCTCAGAGAATTCTTCAAAGCATAAACAGTGGAAATCAGTATTTTAGAGTCTTTCAGAAGCAGTGATGTTTTATATGAAATTCCCACAGTGGAAGAATATTTCTGTCCTTAAAGGTAGTCCTACATAGGATAACTATTGAATTTCAATTTTATTGAAAACCCTTAACTGTTCTGCTTATAAAATGTAATTTATTTTAATGTAAAATACATATTTTCATGATGGATAATGTTACTTTGGCTCTCAAAGTTTTCAGCTCTTAAAAAGAATTTTCTATTCTCACAAACTGGACTTTTTAAAAACAAAAGAGCTCCTCAAATTGCTTAATTGAAATCTTGCTACTGAATTGCATACTTTTTTGTCTTCCCACAAAAGCCTGCACATAAATTTCTTTAAATTTGTACTTCATATTTTCAGAGCCTCCATCCCAGAGTTTTTTTGATCACTTCTACACATCAAGATAAAAGTTGCTATTGTGTCTCTTACATATTTTTTCAGTTCCAAGAAAACCACATTCTACATCCTAGATGTTCATTGTCAATATCTTAGACAAAATGGTTCTTTTATATTGTTACTTATACTGTAGGGTTTTATGTGACTTGAATCACCAAACACTTTCTTGGCTCACCTAAAAATAAAAGTGGAAAAAATAACCCCTAAACTAGGAGATGCATGCTGACAAAAAGCTGCACATTGAAATTCAGCTTTCAGGTGCAGGAAGATGGTGGCAGCTTCAGTCAAATTGGCTGAGCTGGGGAGAGCATCAGCTCTGTTCTGACTGTGGCAACGTGACAGTGGGGATCAGATTTTACATCTCACAAGGAGTTGCCATAGAGAAAAGCTGCTGTGAAAAAGGTAAAAGTCAAGGAGATGGTGCAGCTCTCCCAGCAGCTTTTAAATCAGCCAGCATTTCTGTGCCTAAGAGTAAGTGGTTCAAACCTGATTTTTGAGATCTGGTGACACCTCAGGAGCAGGGATCCTTCCAAGTCAGTGCTCATCTGTAGGTGTAAATTTTCCTGTTAGTTATTTAGTATTGGAAGAGGCAGTGAGGAGAAGAAAAGTCCTTAAAGCTGGAGGATGAAAGGCTAAGAAATTGTTTCATTGGGGCCATCACACATTTTTGGAGGAGAAAAAAAGCACTGGATTAAGTATTAAAACAATTATAGTAGGATTTTCATTTAATATAGTCTCCTGTGTAAAAATTACTAAGAACCTGTATCAAAGGAGAAAAGAACTGAAGGGTCACATGAGGAAGAAAAGCCTATGTTTTCCCTAATGAGTGTTTTCTATTATTTATTCTCCTTCAATTGACTCTCTGGTAAAACCTATAAATAAACTTGCTCACTTCAAAAAGGCACTTCTGTTACTAACTATACAAATACAGGAAGCCTGGCAGGTGATTTTCTTGCTAGAAGAGCTCATAAACCTGGGCAGGACTATTTCATTGCTGATTTATGTAGTGAAGGATTGCAGTCATTTCTGCCAGTGACTGTGGCCTGTTCATGTTTTCCGTCGAACTTGACAGGACGTTTGTTCTTGTAAAGTTTTTGAATCTTAAGAAAAATCAGGAACCCCTGTGGTTCAAGTCCACAGAATGCATAAGGAAAAAAAAAAAGGAACAGATCAGTAACCGAAGATGAAAAATACCTTTTATGATCTTCGTGTTCTTCGAGCATTCCTGAACAGCGACACTTTCTGAGAGGCCGCACTTTGGATATGTCACTTGATGGGCACATGTCGAACGTGCCGAGAGTCGCATTTTGTCAAAGGTACTTTGTGTGAAAGCCGTACATGTCTGTACAGCTGCTGGCAGAGTCTAACACGTGTTACTGTGGTGCAAAGAATTCCAAATACAAGCTCCGGCAGCACGAGGAAGGGTCTGGGTTTCAGCCCCGCTCGGTGCTGGGCGGAGGTGCCGGCTGCGTCAGCGTTGGCAGAGCAGCGCCAGTGCCCCCGGGAAGGAAATGAGACTCAGCGGGAAATAGCGTCTCCACGGCCTCATCCACACGGTCAGCCGTGAGGCACTGTCGGGGCTCTGCTGCCACCGCCGCCCGGGACACGGAGCGCGGGGAGCCGGGAGCCAGGCGGGGACTGCCAGGGCCGCAGCAAGGCCCGTGTGCGGGACCCGAGGCGTCCCAAGGCCTGCGCTGGAGCGCGGTCGGGGCCACACGCTCGGCACCGCGGGGTCCGCAGCCGGCCTCCTGCAGGCGGAGGGCGGTGACGCGGGCGGTGCGTCCCCGGCGGTGTCCGGAGCTCCTGAGANGCCGAGCGGGACGCGCTCCCCGGGCAGGCGTGCGGGGCCGTGGGGCTCCGGCCTCGGCGTCTCATCCGGCCCGGCCCGGCTCGGCCCGGCCCAGCCCGGCCTGCGGAAATAAAGTTTTACGGGTAAAATTAGAGCCCGTGACTCGCTGCTCTATATTGCGACGGGGTTTTTTGCAGCTGACTGGGGAGCTTTGAATGGGCAGTGCCGACGAATGGGTTACTTTGACTTAGTAGGTCTGTTTTGTTACAGTGGTGCTTCAGTGTCTTGGTTTGAAACGCAAAGCCTTGCAAATATATGACATGGGGTTAAAAAAAGTTTATTTTTCTGGGGAAGGAAGTGCACTATCCGTAGCGTTTTCATTAACTCAGTTGACTGATAATATACAGACACACAGATTCTGCTGTCTGGCCATAAATATCTTCGTGTTATTGGGCTTTCTCATAACAATTTACAGAATATTTCACAATTAAAAAGAAATTACTAATAATGTTTAAAGCTGCTTGAGGGACCCAAAACTTGTATCTTCTTGGTTTTGTAATTAACCTTATTTGCTGTTGCATAAGATAAGGTGTTGTCTCTCTGTTCCCCACCTTGTAAGAACAAAGGATATATTCAGAATTCCACTTATCTTGTGTAGAAGGGGAAAGGACAAACAACAATAAGAAACAAATTTGCAGAGTGCAGTAGCGCATAATCTTCTGAACAGTATCTCAGATTTGTTTTTTTTCTAAAGAAACAATAGACAGTAAATACATGAACGTTGTCATGCAGTTAAAACTGTAAATCTGCATTTTTACTAATTTGATATCTTCTGCTTTCCCTTTGTAGGAATGGAGGGGAAAAAACTTATATCTGCAACAGACACACAATATTCTAGTGTGCTCCTTCAGTCTTTGAATGAGCAGCGTGGCCATGGACTTTTTTGTGATGTTACAGTCATTGTGGAGGACCGGAAATTTCGAGCTCACAGAAACATCCTTTCAGCCTCAAGCACGTATTTTCACCAGCTTTTCTCAGTGGCTGGTCAAGTGGTTGAACTGAGCTTTGTAAGAGCAGAAATTTTTGCAGAAATTCTCAACTATATTTATAGTTCCAAAATAATCAGCATTCGATCTGATTTACTTGATGAACTGATTAAATCAGGGCAGCAGCTGGGTGTTAAATTCATAGCTGATCTGGGCATACTTCCGGCTGAAGGCAAAAATGTGCCAAGCGAGGTCAAAGACTGTGCTTCAGAAACTTCAGCTTCTGGTCCAAATCAAAGAGATGCTGAAACACAGGTGACTACAATCAGGCCAGAGAGTCAAGAGGCAACAGATGGGATGCCAGTTATAACACAGTCATTCTCTTTACATGGCATAGAATATGAGACTACAAAAATTACAGTGAGTGATTCGGATGATGATGATGATGTAATTTTTTGTTCTGAGATTGTTCCTCCAAAAGAATGTACTAAAGACAAAAATGCTGCAAGCCAGAACCAGCCTTGCTCAAGTCCAGCTGGAGCTTCTGACCAAAGTGGCAGTGGTGGCTCTCCTCATTTGATGAACACCACAGCAGCTCAGAACCTCACTTTGTCTGCCAGTCAGCTGAACCCAAACCAAACACAACCAGGTGCTGAATCACTCGTCTCAGCAACGCCGCAGCATTTTACTCCTAATATCATAGTGCTAAACAAACCTCTGCTTAACACGTCACTTGGTGCCAGCTCCTTGCATCAAACACATGCGCCTCCTACAATTAATTTACTTGAGGAGAACCAGCAGCCATGCAATAATGGCTCTGTAACTGAAGTGGAAACAACTGCTGTTGATGATGAAGAGGTTGCTGAAGATGATGTTGATATCATTAGCTCCTCTAGTCCTGGTTCGGTCAGCAACAGCTCTTTGGTTCAGCAACCTTCTGTTCCTAAGGCAGCGAGCACTGAAGGATCAGGTGTACAGAAAAAACAGGTTGTTACACTTTCACAGGAGCCATCTGCTAAACCTGGAGAATTTAAAATAAAAATCTCAGATGTCCTTTCTGGAAACAACAAGGAATTAAGTTCGGGTCTAGCGTCAAAGAATGTGACAGATGGGCAGAAAATCATAACATTAGATACAGCAACTGAAATAGGAGGCTTATCCACAGGCTGTAAGGTGTATGCAAATATCGGTGAGGATACCTACGACATAGTCATCCCTGTGAAGGGTGATGCTGAGGAAGGGGAAGCCAAGCCTGATGACACGCCCAAAAGCTCTGGTGATGAATCTGCACAGGGGAAACGCATGAAAGTAAAGCACGATGACCACTACGAGCTCATAGTGGATGGCAGAGTCTACTACATTTGTATCGTGTGCAAGAGGTCGTACGCGTGTCTGACGAGCTTGCGGAGACACTTCAACATCCACTCCTGGGAGAAGAAGTACCCCTGTCGCTACTGTGACAAAGTGTTTGCTCTGGCAGAATATCGCACCAAGCACGAACTTCACCACACCGGGGAGCGAAGGTACCAGTGCTTGACGTGTGGCAAATCTTTCATCAACTACCAAATCACAGTGTCCCACATCAGATCAGTTCACAGCCAGGACCCCTCCGGAGACACCAAGCTGTACCGGCTGCACCCCTGCAGGTCCCTGCAGATCAGGCAGTACGCCTACATCAGTGACCGCCCCAACAGTGTCCCGGGCATGAACGAGGGGGGAATTGTCTACCGTGTTGGCTCAGGGAAGGATGGCACTGAAGGAACAACATCCAACCCTCCAGCCAAACAAATCAGCTGGGATGACATTTTTGTTCCGCAGGGAAATGAAACAATTTTTAAACAAAACCCCTCAGAGGGAAGTACTGAATTTGAGTTTGTGATACCAGAATCTTACTGAAATGTTTAAAATGCTGGGAAAAGGATTCAGTGCAGGAGCATTGCAGCTGTTTTAACTGAACTGTTGAAATTGCTGTAAAATCAAAGGTTGAAGTCAAAAGAAGTTAACTTGTTCTGCCAAGTCACCAAATGGTAGCACTTAGATGGACCATATTAACTGCAGTGATTTGTGGAAGCAATTAATCAGAAAATTTACTTGAATAGAGAGTAAGACATTTCTAAGGCACTAGCAGTGTTTTCTGGTATGTTAAATTTGATCAAAATATGAGGATTTGTGGCTTCAAAATGTACAATTCCTTCTAAAGAGCTAGAAATATTTCTAAAATAATTGAGGTATTTCCTGTACCCATACTTACAATGTAAACCCTTTCTTTCATGTTAGCACTTTAATGCTGAATTCTGTTTAGATGTTAACCAAGAAAACAGTAAGATTTTTTCATCATAGTCTCTTGGTCATGGAACCATTTAAAAAAATAATCCCACAACTCATATTTGTGAACAAGGGGCCAAAATACATGATCCCCTGCTACACTGGAGTAGTCTGGTTTTGAGCTAGCATCTTAATTCTGCTTTTATAAATATTATGAATTACCTGTCTTCATGCAAAAGGTCTTGTCAACAAGCAATACTCAATTAGGGCTAACTTGAACAAACTTCACTTACACTTGGCAGTATGGTGAGCAAAGTATTCAGTGTCCTGGACCATAGTATTTTACTCTTTTTGCAATAGGGAAAAAAACAAACCCCACAAAGCTCAATAGTGAAAAAGCTTAGAACACTTAGGAAGGAGATAATTTTACTTTCTCAAAGCTTGAGGAATATTGTTAGGTTTTCTTACTGCTGGAAAAAATGCCAGTAATTAGTTTGATATAAAGTGCTGTTCTGTTTTTTTTTCCACTTCAAGAAGAAGGGCTTCAGTCTGGAATTCTAAAATTTATGATAAAAATATTATTTGTTTTTAGCTGAAGGCTTCTCAAAACTATGAAGTCATGTAAGTGCTGTATTGGTTTAGCACTGAGACTGCTGAGGATCTTGTCTGGCTAGATCTTCAAGTGAAACAGGGATTTGGATTTCCCCCCACATTTGCTCCCATTCATACATTTTGGAAGATGGGGACTAAACCAACAACCAGAAAATACCCTTTATTCACCATGACTCGAAGTATAATTTCTCTGCAGTTGTCCAGTTTCCAGGTTTGGGTTTATTATGTTGCCCTTTTATTCTCCTTGCAATTGGGGCCTGTTTAAGCACTTAGAAGATTAATTAGATGTCCAACTTGATTGGGAAATGGTAGATCTGAGAAAAACAGCTGTTTACTGGAGTCATAGTTTAGCATTTCAGAGTTAGTGACTTGCTGAATTTTTGCAAACGGGAATATGAAAACTCCTCAAGTTCTAGAGGTGACTGAGAAAGACGGTTATGCATAGTACTAGTTATGGAAACCTTTCATTGCTTAAATTGCAGTTACAAGTTGCTCTTTTTCATGTTTTAAGTAAACATCTTGATTTTATGACTTTCAAAGTTAAAGGTTTTAGACATACAGTACTCTAGACAGAAAGGCACTTAAATGGTAAATGGTTCAAATACAACTTGAGCTACGAAAAAGATACCAGAAATCCGTGTGAGCAATGATGGGAGGAGGATTTGTTTGCATGGTGCATGTAACACTCAGCACTTCTGTTTTATCAGCCAAGAACATGATACACCTGATTATCTCCAGATCGTATTGCAGACCCCTTTGAATACAATGGGTCATGCTTTAAATGTGGGATGTAACTGAGGTGGCATTTCTGCAGTCAAACACTGTCCTCGTGTGTGGATTGCCTGTGTTGGTGCAGCTGGCTGGTGCTATGGTGGGACTTCCTGAACTTTGTGACCAGACAAATGAATGTTATTTTTGCTATTGACATGACACATGTTTAATCACAGAATAGTCTTGAGCTGGAAGGGACCCACAAGGATCATTGAGTCCAGCTCTTAAAGAAATGGCCTGTATGGGGATCTGGAATTAAGCATACATTACAAAGGGCAAAATTCAACATAATGGTCATCACTATTTGCTGCTGATGTATTTAAAACCTTAAATTATACTGTGCCTAGTAAAGGTCTCTTTTTGGAGGAAAACTGGAAAATTAGGGCTTTGTAACTATTTTTGCTAGAAGACTCGTGCTTGCATGTGTCTCAGGGTCTTCAGTTTTCCTTGGAAGTGATTTTTGATATCCAAAGTCCAGAGGTATGTAAAGCATTTTTTTAATTTCACTTCCGGTATTTATTGGTTTGGAAACACGTTAAATCCATTCTTCTAAAACTTTTTATGGGGCCATGAGGAAGCTTTTATATTTAGATTTCTGGCTATTGCACTTATATTTGTGTTTTTGTTTGTTTTTGTAAGCATTTAACTTCCAGTTTAACTTAATGAAAAAACTTATGTAAATATTAGGAAATTGGCTTTGGGATGATGGGAGAAAAAGGGTGAATCTGACAAAGCATTTATACAGAAATGAAAAATTTCAACAGACTAAAGTAACAAACCTCAGTCATTTATTATGCATATAAAACCATTAACAGATCTGCTGCAGAATATGGTAATGGTGGCTGCATCCTCACTGTCTGGTTTCTTTGGGGATTCATACCGTAACATTCCAGTATGTGAACTAAATAAATATTGAAATAACACCTATTGCTTATTTATTTTGTTCTGTTAAGGCATGCAGCTTATAAAAAGATGTAGAAGCTGACAACTATATACACTGAATTCTGAGTTCTACAGCTATTGCCTAGGAAATGTTCCGTGTGAAACATTCCTTGGTTTTCCCCAGTCTGTGATGTATATAGTTGTACAGTCTTTCCTTAACATACTTTTAAAAGTTGTGTTCTACTTTTCATTAATCAATATGTGATATTAGTTCTTAGAGCTTTCTATGGCAAAAATAAAAAAGTCTAATTCTAAAGATGAGTGTAGTATGTTTCTTTTTGATGGCAACTCAGTTTCTATAGTCTAACATGTTTGTAGCTTCCTTTTCCAGGTCTTTAGGAATAGCAGGGGACCCACTGTGGGGGGGAACAGGGAAAGGTGTTTTTATTTGGGCCTTTGTTTTGTTTGTTTGGTTTGATGCTGCTTAATTGGTTTTGTTGAGCACTTTCCAAGAAAGCAAATGAGCTGAACAACTCCAGTGTGTTGTGAGCTGAATGCTGTATGGATGGGGTAGATGGGGACTCTCAGGACAGGCAGAGCTCCTGTGGAACAGCCTGGCCAACTGCTGGCATTGCAAATGAGCTCAAAGTTAAAAAAAACATACCTAGTGACCAGTAAAACGTGCACAGTGACCAGTGCAGTGCTGGCAGCTCACTCAGGGTTTGGGCTCCTTTTCTTAGCAGCTGCTGACTGGTTATGGTTTGTGAGAGTTCCATTGTTGGTGACCTGGGGCCAACAGGAAATAATCGCTTACTTTGTGTAGACTTCTTATTGCATGTAAGGAATGCAGTTTAATAAGTAACACATCGAATTATGTTCTGGATGCCTTTATCTCCTCAGCATAGGGCTCTACCTCGCTCTGCTGACATCAAGGAGCAGCTGACATCATCAGGGCACAATCAGGCCCAAAGTAAGCGAAGGAGACACTGAGACTCCACTGGTTGGATTATTCAGATCCGTGTTAAGTGAAAAATCAGCAGTAAATAACTTTACAGTGCTTGAGGTCAGGGTGCCCTGTTATGTGGGTAAAACTGCAGAATTATCAAGTGTGTGGGCATGGGCACCTTCAAAAACTGAACCTAAAGGAGTTTTTGGCTAATCCTGGTAGAAATAGAGATGGGGGTGTTTTTGTTTGTTGGGGTTTTTTGCTTTGACTTAATGCAGATTTTACTCACTTTTTTCAACTAATGTTAAAGATGCTTGTAAAACAGAAAGGTTGCTAAAATATAAAATAGAATTGGTAAATGTTTACAAAAGTCACACAATTTTATTTGACTTTGGCAAAGTAATAAAAGGGTACATATGAGTCACAAACTTGACATTCTCATAAGAAATGACAAATACAGTGCAGAATGTTGCAGTTACATTAAATGCTTAGTTTTACTCAAGCAGAACGAAACAGGGTAATTCAACGGAAAATACACCAGTAGGTTTTTAAATGTGAAAATGTACTTGTCCTTTTACAGTGAATTTAAAGCAGCAATGTAGTTTTTGCTTAAATATTCCTTAGAAAAAAAAGAATTTGGATCATTTCCTAAGGTTAGTATTTTTCAACTCAAAACCAATGACACAATCATCTCCCAATTGTTTCTCTGCCATTAAGTTATGTTCTCTTCAGGATTTTCAGTCCTGTCCTGTGGTGTTCCCTAGTCCTTCTAGCCCTATTTAGTTGACAGGCACAAATGGTACAGTGTTTGTCAGAAGTGGGACAGGACTGTTAGCTTTTATTTCAAAGATACAGCAATAAAATGTTTTCTGATACTAAATTAATGTGCCCTTCTGATTCTAGTTTTGTGGGGAGTTTTATCAAGAGAAGTACTGTCTCTTTTGAAATTGCTCATGATCTCTTTATCAAGATTTAATTCAATAAAATGTAATATAAAACGGAGGATGCCCCAGTATATAAATTTATTTCCAGTATGCAGATTTATAGGAGCTGCACTTCAACGTTCTATAGTAAAACAAAATGTCACCAGGATTATGTTTTACATACACTACTGCTTTAAATCCCGTGAGCTGCATTCCTTTCTCCAGCTCTTTATTTTCCCTTCTTGCTGGAGAAAAGTCACACTTGCTTCTGGATAAAGTGTCATCTTTTAATGAACTAATATGCTGATTAGTATTTGACAGTGGAAATGATAAAGTTAACACAGTCTAGCCTAAAGGCTTTGCAAATGCATAGGATTAAAAACAGCATTATAAAGTGTGGGTGTACTTTGAAAAGTGAGATCAGAGACTTCAGTGTTTGTTTTCCATGTTGACAGCATTTTATTTTTTTTTATAGACTAAAAGTAGGTGCCACAGTTTAGAATCCAACTGGATTTTCCCTCAACCCACCAGCATGTATTCCATTTTGATTCTGAAAGGCAGATTTAACTTTAGGTACCTTTTTGCCTGCATCAGTTGCAAGTTAAGGTGGGCAACTGAGGATTAGGGTCAACAAACTGATGCCAAGGAAATGATATCTTTAGGAAATAAGGAGTAAAATGTCAATGTTGTTTTTATCCCTGAAGTAAGCAGTTGAGAACGCTCATGTTGAGCAGCTCAGATCCAAACACTGTCATCTGAAATCACTTCCTGGAGTAGAACCACACTTTAGAGGTCAGTGTGTCACATATCAAAGCTGACCTTTTGTTATGCAGGATGCATGCAAAATCTGCTGGAATCTAGATCAATCAGCACAGTCATCAGCTGAAGATTAAATGAAAGTCACAACAGTAATTGCAAATTCCTCAGTTTCGTCCTACATTACAGGGTGTTGAATTTCATCCGTGTGAGACTTATATCTTGAAGAACTAGTAGTGGATATTCCTTATGTGCAGCCCATAATACAGCTACTAAAACAGTGCTTATCCAGGGTGCTGATTCAGTCCATTAAAAAAGTTAAAAGTACAAGCTTAAAAAGAAATTCCCAACCACAGAAAAGGTAAACAAATAAACAAGTAACATTTTCACTGCACTGTTTCAGTGACTTGCAGATGGTTCCTGATGCTCTTTATAGGACTACAAGGACAATTTAGGCAGTGCAACCACCCGAACTCTTTGACTTCAGCATTACTTACACAGAATTCAGAGAGAGACAACTCCATTTCACCTTTTATCTTAAGAAGCAATCTAAAATAAAAAGAGCTTGCCCCCCCTCAAAAAAGCAATATTCTGATTATTTTGTTACACATACATGAGACTATCCTATGATGTTATCCTTTTCAATAGGGTTACATTTTGAGGCACTGTCACAGATCCCCCACAGTGGTATTTTTTCAGTGGTATTTCAGTGTGTTGGGCCAACAAGGCATGTGAGCTAGGTCCTGTGTCCCCCCCC
>VZTZ01022849.1:342481-365777 GCA_013400955.1 Drymodes brunneopygia | reverse complement strand
ATCTTGGGCCTGGTGTCCCCCCCCCCCCCCAAAATCCCAGCAACTGGAGCCCAAAGGCCAAACAAAACCAGTGTCAAGTCGTGCTGTCTGCAAGCACCCTCACCTCAAACAGATTGATAATCTCTAGCAACTATTGATCTTGGCTACCCTTACTCCCTTACTTCAGCTTGGCACAAGATGGAGTAAGGCAGACCAGAATCTGTCATCTATGTTGGATCACTTTATTAAAAATCAAGGACTACATGAACCAAAGAGACTGAAATTTAGGTCACCTGCTACTCACTGACCCATTAAAACACCAGAAGTCTGTCCCCTTTGTCACAGGCCATCTTTAAACTCCTGAAATAAGTCTCGCAAAAAAGGACAGTCCAATCTAATATCTTTATTTGCAATTATCTTCTGTATTCTCCTGCTTCCTCCCACAGTAAAATATAAATACAAAATGTTCACAATTATTTCGATGGCAGATTTATTTTTTTTTCTTCTTTCCCACATTCTCTATGGTGTGTAGGGTGGTGGCTTTTCAAAAGGTGGGAAATAGGGCGGTGAGTAACGAGGCGGCGCATTGGAGGCCCACATGTAGCTGGGAGATGGAGACAGGGACTGGGGGTCATCGGAGAGGCCAGAGGGAGTGGAGGCTGGAAAGACGCTGGAATGCTGCAGGGAGACAGCACAGGCTGTAATGTAACCACTTCCTAACGGAGTGACTGCATCAAAGAGGTATTTCACCAGCAAACAGTTAAAAAATTAACATTTCAGGGTTCACCTCTGCGAATCGCGTACGTACAAGCAACACTTCAGATAACTTGTTGCATTCGAGGCAAGCACAGCCAGCAAGTAACAGTTTTGAACAACGAGGCTCCTTAGATACAAAATTGAAGACATTTAAAAAGAAAAAATTCTCATTACTTCTGTGTGCCTGCTGCATCTCACAAAGACTGGGCAACTAAAAACAGCTAAGTTCTTCTCAAATCTTGGGTGTCACACACCAGCCAGTAGCAACAATGAATGGGCTGCTCCAAAAACCAGAAAACTGGGTCTGCCAATTTAGGGTTGTGTGTGAAAGCCAGGCTTTTGCAAGGGCCCAGGCTTCCTTAGGAATTCTGGTGTGCAGTTTTTCTCCTGTGAAAAATGTGTGGAATGAGTGGGAAGCATTCTTGCAGCAGAGGGAGTGCATCCTTTGGAAGGGATGTGAGAGGAAGGCTGGGCTCACTCCATGTGCTGTAGGATGGCAGGGGAGAGGGGTCAGGGGGGCACAGTCACTGCCTGGAGCAGAGCAGGGCTCAAGGCAAGGGAGTCTCCACAGCCAGAGGCTCTGCTAATGCTCCCATGCAGGCCCCAAGATCCCTGGAAGATATGCAAGGCTCAGACTTGGAGTTTTGTTTGAAAGAGGGACTTGGCCTCACTAAATTTAGATGACTTGAATTTATGCCCAGCTTTTGTGCCGCCTCCTAAGCCAACACCTGTGCTCACAGCAGTGAGACCCAGAGACTTTGATCTGTCAGGCTGAGCTAGAAGTGTTAGCAGAGCCCAGCAGTAGTTCCAGTTAAAAAGCAGGGAAATCACCCATGCTGAGCTCTCTGCAGGTACTGAGGCTGCCACACTGGCAAACCCTGGGTCAGACAGTGCTTAGAACTGCTGAGGAACTGAGAAAAGGACTTTGCAGCAGAGCTTGGTTTGGCATGCACTGAGGTTGGCATTTTAGTAACTGCAGGAAGTTATACAGCACCAGTGACTGCCCCAGGTTTCATTAATCTCAAAAATGAGTCACAAATCTGTTTAAATACATCCTAGAAGTTCTGACATAAGTGTTCAATTACATTTAGGAGGCCTGACAACAGCATTGGCCAGTGGCACCAGCAGCAGACCCAGGAAGGTTTAGATTCATGTTACCTCTAATGCATGGCTCAGATGAGGGATGTGGTGGTTATCACAGAGCACACCTCTCAGTTGATGTCCAAGATCTTAAACTCTTGTTAATAAAAAAAAAAGTCTCCAGTCCTGGTGGTTGTGTGATGTGTTAATTAACATCACCCCTGTGGTAACATCCACCTGACAGCAGAACTGAGGAGGAAATGTCCTCATCTGCTTCAACAAGTGAAAGCTGATGTTCACATGAAATCACCATTTCCAACAGCACAACTCCATAGCTCAAAGAGGAAGGGATGTATTACAGCAGAGGTGATTTTTGCAGGGACCTCCCTTAGGCCAGCTGAAGCATGTGGAAAATAACCAGAACAAAATAGCTTTTCAGGCATCATGTGTCTTCAGGAGCTCAAACAGCTTGTTTCCAAAAGCTCATCTACTTCTCTCAGACATAGCAATTAGCCTAATAAAATCTAGCACCTGAACACCTGGCTTTGCCTCTCAGAACACTGCAGTGCCAGAGGCAGTGCCTATTTTTAATGTGATCTCTGCTAGTAATGAGGGGCAGGCAGGCAGGCAGCAGGTCCTCCCTCTTGCCTTCACTTCAAGGACAGCTTTCAGGAAAACACTGCCTTAGCAAGAGAGAGCACTGCCAAGGGCCAGTGCCCAGTAGGAAAAATTTGATTATTTTCTGCTGGAACAAGCAAATTAAACTGTGCGAATGACAGGGAGACAGGCCCCAGCAGACTGGCTGGATTTAACCTTGTTGCTAAAGAAGGAAACATCCTGTAACGTTGCCCACCTGAAAGTCATAAGCAGAGTAGGGAGGCAGGTGAGGAGTGCTGTGGTAGTAGGAGTTGTAAGATGTCACCTGTGGCCTGGAGTAGTAGGTCACTGAAGGGTGTGCATTTTCAACCGTGCAGTTCAGCGTGGGGAGGGAAGGAGTCTATCAAAACAAAAAGAAGAAAGTATGAGGCTGCAAACACAGTCACAGAAAGCTGACAGCTGAATGAAAGCAGAAATGATTTAAAGGAGAACTGTGTGTCTTTAGAACTCAACTCTGTTGATTTACCAACTGGCAATCCAGTTCCCTTTCAGGCAGCAACTTAAGTTCCAAGGTCATTTCATTCCACAGCCACTTATTGTTTCAGGTTCCATAGAACAAGCTGACAGTAGCCCAGTGCACACCAGTACTCACACAAAACAGATTTACATCTTCACAAGCAGGAGAAATGATTCATTACTTCCAATTACTCTGTACTCTGTTATTTGGTGGATTCTGTGACTTGCTGTTCATTTCTATACATCTTTGTTTGCAGAGGTTTACAGGCTCTCTGATGTGGACCAAATCTCAAAGGGCTATGAAGCACAGCTGGGAATGTGTCTCCTGTTTTATTTGGGAAGATATTGGTGAGTCTGAAAAGAGTTCAGAATTCTGAAATAACATACCCTTAGTGCAGGGCCCAAGATTTCTTCGTAAGAAAAACATTTAGGCAGGACAACAAATGCTCTTTTCTGTGTGTCTCTTTTTTTATTATTCCAAATGAGTCACAAGAGCCTGAAAAAGCCCCAAATGTATCTGTTGAACATTCAGTTCTACCCATTCATTTGTGCCATTTAGAATAAAACTGCATGGAAGGTAACAGGCAGCCTGGTTAAGTGAGGGTATTTCAAAGCTCACATTGTTAGAACAGTATTTTTTCATTATCTCAAGTTTTGTTTTGATCCCCAGTTCACCCTCTCAGGTTCTGCACCATGAAGAATTTAGATGGAAACTTTCAGCCTAACACAGCTGTTTAAACAGTCTGTAAAGCTCAGACTGCTCCTATAAAACCAACAATTAATGAGCAACCACCACACATGCCCTTGTAGAATGTGAACACTATGAAAAGGAAGATCAATTTTTAAGAAAGAGCTTATTTTCAATCATCCTGTTATTGCCAATGCCTCTGTGAAGGTTCCCTTTGAAAATACAATCTCCCAATTCTGTTAATCTTTTCTAACTGTGCTCAGGTGGTGACAACTCGATCAGAAAAGTGCATCACTTCCACTTTTTCATTACAATTATTTCTTGCCCTTCTTTCCACCCTGACTGAAGTAATGCATAGATCATTTGCATTGAAATACCAATAGTTTTCATTATTATGTTTAAAGGCAATTTGCCTGATTGGTTTTCTTTAATGCACAGAGAAACTGATACCCTCTTACCATGTCTTTGAAGCCTCCAAGTATTGCTGCTGTAATGATCCCCAGGAATAGCCCGACTATGTTCAGAATTGTTGCTGACCAGAGCAAGTGGTAAAGGTGGATGATGTCCTGGCAGCTGCTGACATCAATGTATTCATAGTACCCTCCAGAAATCTCTACTCTGCTAGATTAGGAAAAAAACAACAGTAATGATAAAAAAATGCACCACGTGTCATAAAACCTAAGCAGTACTGCTGGACACTAAAATGCATTCTGAAATTCAATGGTAACCTGGACCTTGCCAGCGAGGGAGTGGGGATAAAGCCCCCTAGATCCCATGCTTGTGGCATCCAAGATCTCCCTGCACTTCTGAAACAAATGGCTTTGTGTCTGAATCTCCACAGAAGTCCTGGAGGCTTACCAAGGACAAACCAGTCTTGGAGTTACCCTGGGAGATCAGTCTGTGCCCCGAGGAGCAGCCTGTGCCCCCAGGCAGTGCTGTTTGCTCCCCACAGGCACAGAGCAGTGGGTGGGATGGGCAGAGCACAGCTCAGCTCCCACCTGGCTCAGCCACAGGGCAGCTCCAGCTCCGTGCCCGGCTCAGCCACTGACCCCTCACAGCTCTGCAGCAGCCTGGGCTGGCTGGAGCCCCGGCACCTCGTCCTTCTGCTCACACTTTGAACCTTCTCCACATGCAGAAAAGAGACAGAGAAAACTCGGTCAAATGTGGTTAGGTCACTGTTTTGGAAAAAGAAAAGCAACTCCTGCAACACGTGGGCTGAAGTCTTGCAGTGGAATTCTTCAGGAATAGCTTCTGTTATAAATAAATAGAGTAATTCGCGCTCAAATATGTAGTATCAAAATGTATAAACCATATAAAACTGTAACTGGTTTTGAAATCGACCAAAAGACAATTCCAGCAGGAATGCAGCTCTTGCCGGGAAAGTTTTTGCATCCAAAAGACGAAGTCACAAAGAACTGGCAAATCACCGAAAAGGCATCCAGCAAAATACTTGAAATTTACATCTCCAAAGGGAGGTTCCCGGCGGAATTGATGGTCCATCTCCGAAGGTCTCCTCCCAGCTCGAGTATGAATGATTTGATCAACTACTCCGATACAGAACATCTGAAACCATCAGATAACTCCTCCGGTGATTTGGGAAGCAGGATGTACTTTGTCCACCTTGGTCCCAAGAATAGCTTCCCTCATGAATATACAAAATAATAAAATTATACCCAAGATCCGGACCCTCACCGAAAAACTGTATATAAACCGGCTGCCGAAAGCACACGGTGTGAACAGAGGGAGGTCTGATGCGATAGAGGTCAGACTTGTGTTCACCCAGCACCAATCCCGGGCTTGGTTCTGTCTTTTCGATCGTGGCATTACCTATGCAAATTCTCAGACACCTAATAAATTCTTCTTAACCTTATCCTCGAATTAGGTGTATTTATTTATAACACTTCTCTCTGACTGCCGGGTGGGGAACAGGCTGGCCCTCAGCACAGCTTACCAGCTGTAGTGGCCTACAGCAAATACCCCTTCAGGAAACCTATTTATCAGGAACAAACAGTACCAAGACCTCATGAATGACTTATCTCCCAGCTCACACATAGGGTTAGGCTCAGAGTGCAGGAGAGCTTTGAGGAAAAGGGGAAGAACTGGCTCATATTTAAGTCAAGAGGCAGAAGATCCAGACTCCACAAGGCCTGCAGGAAGCTGCCCCCTTTCACAAAAGTCACCCTCCTTTGCCCATTACTCAATCTCGACCTCTTTGCCCTTTTTATTCCCAGATTTCATTTTAGCAGGCCACCGCGGGAGACATCGCAACGAGGAGATGGGGACGCCAAGCAGAATCGAGGCAGAGCTTAACCAGAGTTTACAAAAACCTGTGCGCTGGCTGGCACGGCTCTGTGTAACCTGAGCTCTCACCGTGACCCTCCAACAATGAAACCTGCATGGGCTGTTTGCAAGTGCTCGTTCCTATGGAGATGTGTGGGAGCGCCGATCTCTCAGTGAGCCTCGGAGCACCACGGAGAACATCCCGCGTTGGTCACCACGTCCTTATCGCCCTTATCAGCTTGCCCCCCATGCTGCCAAAGCCAGGGTTCCCAGCATCAGGAAGAATGCAAGATTGCTGTCACTTTTTCCATGATTTCCATCCTTTACATGTGCACTAACCAGTCTTGAGTGTCCCTGCCTCTCTTACTGAGACACCAAAAGAACCAGCACCTCCTCAGCGCAGGATGTTCGTGTGGTATTAAGCAAGATTAAAATAGCAACAAGCGATATCTTTTATCAGAGAGGGGGAAATGGGCCAGGGTGTGACCTGAACCAGGACTGGGGAAAAAAACCCAAAAACCCAACAAAAACTAAAGAAAAAGAAATACAGAAAAGTCTCAAGCTTTTCTATTCCAATCAGTTCTCTGCATCTCACTCTCTTCAGCTAGTAAAAACGGATTATGTTCTGTAAACTGCTCAAGGAAAGCAAGAGTTTCACCCCTCTTTCACACACACAAAGTCCTACAAAGACCAGGGACCACACTTTCCAGCACAGGGAACCACCCACCCTCTCCCAACAGCAGCTTTTGATCTTTCTCCACCACAGGCAATGATTTAAGCAGGGGCCAACCCAGCTATGTACTGTGAGAAATGCTAAGCCTGGAACAGCCCTAGGCAAGAGCCAGCAGTAAAAAAATCAATTTATTAATTGCTTGCTGACACACACTGGACACTCCACAAGGTATAAGCAGCACATGCTGTAAATTAAGCTGGCTTAGGCACAGCAGCCCGATCTCAGTGGTGTGATGACTTTGCAGTGGCTCCCGATTGGTAACCACCTTCTGATTCATTGCACAGTGCTGGTTCACCTTCCAGCCATGAAAGACATTCACTGGGCAGAGAGGACACTGATTTATGAACACACAGATGGCACCAGCCTGTTAACTCTCCTCCCTGTTAGCAGGGTGGGGAATGGAATGGTGGCAAGGTGAGGAACAACAGTGTCCCAGTTTTTTGCATCTTCAATATTCTAAAAGAAAAAAAACCCAGTGCTAACAGGGAAGGAAGGTGTTAAGACAGGTGACACTCAATAGGTGGAAAATCTGAGGAGGACACCAAGCACGAAAGTAATGGAAACTCCTGTGCTCCTCATTTTCCCAACTGGGCTGGCCCGGAGCTGGGATGGCCTTGGTGTATTTCACACCCACCTTTGCTTGGTTAGCTTTTGTCTGGGACTCCTTGTTGCTAACAAACACAGCTTAAGGTCCCTTCCCACAACAACTGCCATTAACCGATACCATCCTGCAAACGAGCTCTAAGCTATTGCAAACGAGCATTTCCCACGGCCAGGAGTGGCATTTTTGGCTTACTTCCCACAGTTGTACAGGTCACAGCAGAAGCAAGTATTGGTTTTTATTTTCGGTGTGCAGGGGGCACGGCGCTGCGGGTGACAGACCGCCTGCGTGAATATTAAAAAAAATACATAAAGAACAGAATGACACAAATCACAAACACAGTTTCTGGTGCTGTTTGGCCTGCTCTACATGTAGATTTCTCAGTGATCTCCACATTAGCCGATTTATCTCCACAAGACAGATTTATCTTTCCTTATCTTGCTCCCACAAAGCCCTCCGTTACTGGAACGGAGATGCACCAGACTAGAACAGAGCAGCGTTTCCTCCCGCGGTGGGGACCTCTCAGACAAGCACGTGCCTGCAGAGGAAGGAGGTTTTGCAACTCTCCCCAGCAGCCAGGGCGTTCTGAGCTAACACCTCCTCACCCCACGGCAATGCAGAGCAGAGAGTTGTCAACAGCGCGATCCAAACTGAGAGCAAGATTCCCACAGTGGGGCAGAACTGACCAAGTGGGTAATTGTCTGCCTGGGGGTTCTCTGGAAAGCGAGGGCACCACACCCACGCTGCTGCGTAGTACTTAACTTTGCAGCCTCGAGCAGACCTTCTAATTTGGTATACAGTGGTCATTCAAAACTTGTGAGAGAAGCTCTGAGATAATCAGTGCTCAGCAAAGGCAGGCAAAGACGTCCATACACACTATCAGTATGTGGCAGGATCATCCATCCCCAACAGGCTTCTCTTTGGAGAAGACAATAGGAGAGGTGCAGAGGCTGGCAAACACAGAAATTACTGCTGTCTGAAATCTTAACCCACCACCCAGCTGCTGTAATGAAGGCACAGCTGAAGATCTGGTGAATTCACAGAGAAACTGGTGAATTTTCCTGTCCTACATCCCTTCCCCTCCATCTGCTCCTTCACTGTTGATGCAGTACAAGGAGGAACCCACCTCCCGAGTCCTCCCAGCATCCTGCTCCCACCCCAGGCCCAGCCTCCCACCCCCTCCTCACTTTGCAGACCTCTGGGACACTGGAGCAGCCGCCTGGCAGCAGGTTCCCACACCTGCACCAAGAAGCTGATCCCTTCACAGGACACAGCGGAAGCAGCTCTCACCTCTGGTGGGGTCGTGCTCTTGGAGTAGTACTGACATCGCCCCGCGTACAGCGGCCTCAGGTCCTGCCAGAGAAAAAGCACCAGGCTCAGCCCTGCAGCAAATCCAAAACCACCCAAAGGCTCTGGGGAAAGGGACCAGGCTTTAGAGAGACCCTGATCTCATACCAGCACCTCAGTACATCAATGGCTCTGCAGCCCCCAGCCCAGCCCCCTGAGCCCTGGGGGATGTTTAACTCTGGTCCTCGGAGGCATGAAATTGTTACAGCCAGCATGGCAGGTGCAGTCTCTTAAGCTGGGCTCTTTGGATGAGGGTGGCCATCCTGAACTGAAAGATTTATTCCTCATCCTGCAAGACACAGCCAGGTCTGCCTAACCTGTTTCCGACAGTTCTTGCTGAATCATAGCAAGTTTTCATTAACTGTTGGCAAATTTGTCCCTCCTGTGCTCTTCTTTGTGCTTCCTGTGGGAAAGCTCTGGAGGATCACTGACATTCCAGCCTGCAAATATGCATTAATGCCTCCCTTTGGGGCAGCCTGATCTTCAAGGCAAAACCTCAGAGAAAGCAATGCCAGAGGTGTATCCACATCAGTGAGCCCTTCCCAGGAGCAACCAGACTGGCTCTCCAGGTGTCTGATCCAGAGCTCAGGGTGGCAGGGCAGTGGCAGCAGCTGGCAACAGGAAGCATTCTTTGTGCTGGCGTGGCAGGAGCATGTCTCCAGCAAGGTGGTGACATTTTTGGACTGCCAGGTGGTAAAGTGAGGCCAAAAGCCCATCTGTTCATCAAGAGGCAGAAACCAAAGCCTTTGTCATCACAACTGCCCAGCTCTGATTGCCTCAGACACGCAGCCACCCCCGGAGGCAGCTGAGAGGAGCTGCCAGCCCATGCCACAGCCCAGCCCACGAGGTCACACCCTTGCAAAGGGGGTCAGAGATGGCCCAGACTGGCTGGCTTCGTCCAGACAGACGGACACTCATCACACAACTGAGCAGCGCTGCCCTTTGCTCTGTCAGCAAATCCTGCCATCCAGCCACCTTTCCACCACGGAATACCCAGGGGCAGGAAAGAAGAGCCAGCTTCACAAGGAGCAGAACTAGCCAGCTGGAGTTTCCACTTCATGGGTGGTTCTGACCTTCTGAAATTCCTTTCCGCTCTGATACAAATGAACTCCAAATCTGTCTTTTTAATCCTTTTTTGCCAAAAATTTCAAAAAAAGTCACCAAACTGCAGAGTTGCAGGACAACAATCTGTTTGCAGTTATAAATTTCAATCAAAAAGCTGAAATGGAATAGTGTCTTTTTATTTCTATACTAGTAACTAAAGCTTCTGCACATCCCATCGTACTAGTGACTGGTCACGACAGCAGTAGCTCACAATTTTTTTAAGTCACCAAATGGAAACTGAGAACCTACTGCAAATGTTTCCTGTTTATACTGTAACGCTTCAGTGAGCTTCGTATCAAATTGCTTCATTCTACTACAGCATCCAGTGATTCAGTCTGCATTAAGAACTAGCTCTGCCTACATTTAAAACAAAATAGATGTTACTGCTTATATTTTGTACCTTGGCAATAGTTGTAATTCACATTACGTCTTAAGTGTTCTGATACTCAGTAAACACATAAAGCCAAAAAACAACCCCAGAGCAAAGCTTTAAGATCTCTGTGCTTTTCGCTAATTTCAAAGTATTTTTTTTTAAATGATACCATTTTTCTAAAGCTTATGATTTAAAGCAGCACTCAGCACATGATACATATCTACAGGGTTTGATGTGGCCTGATAGAGGATTGCAGACCCCATCACGTGTTCTCTGAGAGTAAAAGCATTGCAGGAGCTGTGTGTCCCTGGAGCACTTACGATGTGTCTGGCAGCAAAGACGCCGTCTACGATGGCACAGCAGAACGCAGCGATGACACCAAAGCTGATGAAGACGATCGATGCAACCAGCTGAGAAAGGAAAACAAAGCAAAGTATCATCTGCCTCTCCACAACCAAGTGATCAGAGCCCTCTCCACAAGGGTATGTAAAGCAGAGTCAATAAGCTCTCAAGCAATCAATGACCCCAGTGTTTGCCCGCGCTGCACAGACTGGTCTGGCTGAAGGCAGTGGGATGTGTGTCTGCTCTGGCACAGTGGCAGGAGTAGGAGCACTGTGCCAGACTGGTTCTCTGGGGACCTGATAGAGAAATGCAGGTTTTTCCATGACTCCAATAGGCTAAACTTGGGCTGAGGATACACCTTCTCTTCTGGCTGCTGCTGTCCTTAATTCTCCTCTGGAGAGAAAGGAGAGAATTTCTTCTCTCCTCACCCCAGAGTGCTGTGGGGAGCTGCTCCTGTGAACAGTTACTGATCTGTGAGGATTCAGGAGACTGCAGGGTGTGAACCTGCTGGGACTGTGCCTTCAGGAACAACACTGGGATGCAGGCACAGGCACAAAGCCATGAGATCAGGAGGCAGGTGAGCAGCCAATGCCATGGGTGCTGCACACCCTCACAGAGCCTGGCTGGGCTCCTTGGGCCAGGCTGTGGCACACAGTCCATCCAGCCTCCCACTGGAGAGTTGCAAGGAGACAGATTTCCCTCCACCTGCAGCTTGAGGACAGTCAGACAGGTGTGAGCCTTTTCCACTGGCCCTATCCTGCCCATTCTTAAAATCAGGGTGAAAGCATTCAGCAGGTAAACTAGAAATAATCTCCAATCCAGGTATGAGAAACAGCTCTATTTCCACTACGCCACTTCAAACACCACCTCTGCCAAAGAGCCAGTGCTCAGCTGGGGGAGCTGTACACCAGTGCTGACACAGCCCCTCTCACACCTGAACTCAGCTCAGCTGCTGCCAGTGGGCTCCTGAGCAGCTCCTCACACACAGAGCTCCCAACGCTGATCCCAATCCCCTCTGCCAAGGCACACTGGGGATATCAGCAGGGCTGCAGAGGGAAGGCAAGAGCAGCATTCAGACAGACAGGTTGACAAAATGCAGCTTGGGGAGCAGCTTTCAATATTACTTCACATATATTGAAATACATTGTTTCAATATATTTACAGTACAACAGTGTAAAGAACTGGAAGCTCCCTGGTGGTTTTCCAACTCTGGTGATCTCAGCCTTCAAGTGCCAGTTGCTGGCAGCCGTTACAAACTCTTTCTTCACAAGTACAAAGGTGACTCTGGTCATGGGGGAGCTGTGAGCAATAGTAAAAATCACTACAGCACAAATACAGAACTATCAGTTAGCCCAGCCAGCACTAACAGACATCTCACATCTCCTGACATGGGGATGTTTGTTTTAAAGATCCAGGTACTAAGTTTGCTTGAAAACCTTGGTTCCTGCCACTGCACAAGACTCCAGTTCTCAGAAAGACAAGCCAAACCCCTTGACAAATACAATCTAGAAGTATTCTTTGTGTGTTTTTAAAGCACCTCAGGATTTTTAGGTTAATCACACTGGTGTTATCTACATGTCCCTATGTGAAAACAGACCTTGTTCCAGTATCCTCCATGTACAGACCAGATCAGATTGAACAATCACTGGAGATGCCAGAGGACTGACCCAGGACACTGGAAATGGCCCCTGTACAATTGCTTACTTAAAAATGAGAGAAAATAAAATTATTTTCTAGATGAGGCAAGTATGGAAGGCATAGACAGTAAACCTGCAGCAGCAGAGAGAGCAGGCTGTGAAACGCTCCCAGTGACCACGTGAACTTGTCATGATCACAACAAGCTGTTACTGGAATATTACATGCTGTGCCACAAAGTACTCGCAGATGGCAGCAGGTGACAAGTTTTCCAGGGCCAGATCCTACACTGACCCTGTTCCTGTCAGCTGTAAACTCCTGCATTTCTTCCCCCCTGAGCCCCACCCTTTCCACGCCTGGATCCCAGCTCACACTATCCATTACAAAGTCACACTGTCTCACTCCCAAACCAGCGAAACCACACAAGGGGAGAAAGTCCAGTCTTGGTGGAAGACACAGGGTTTATGGCTTAGGTTATTTTGTAGCAAGTTTAGTTTCTCTCGGTACTCTCCTTTGTTTCATACACACATGAAAGAGGATATTCTCCCTGAATAGCATGAGCCTTAGAGATGGGAAGTGAGCCAAACACTAAATATATATAATTAGGGAATTTGTTGGCCATCGCTGCTCATGGATAGGAGCTGCTAACATGGTGGTTTAAAATAAATACAAGGTTAGTGATACTTTCATAACAGCCCTACCAAGAGATGGTAAGGGGTTTGCTCACTTATTTGCATACAGTTTTCTCCCTCTCAGATGTAGAAAGAAAAGCCTGCAAACCAAACACTAAGAATTTATGATAGAGAAAAAAAATAAAACAGCAAATAGAAACATACAAATTAATTTTTAAAATCCCAGTTTTCAACTTGCCAACAAGATTTTTGATTTGGGGTTGATAATACTGTTACTGTAGGAAGCAGAAGTCCCTGTCTAGAGCTGTGTGATATTATTGACTGATCTTCACTCATGTAACTCCAGATGAAATCAGCCACACTGGACAACAAAAGACAAACAGGGTTCAGATAAAGCAGGAGTGCCCCGGGCTGAGGCTCCCTTTAGGTGATGTCACAGCCCCACATGGGCTGTGAAGGTGCTGGTTCTCATTTTTCCATGGCAGATGACTGTCATAAGGGCATGTAAAGTGCTGACTCCTGGCCTGGGAGCTGCTGCATGGGCAGTGCGGGGTGTGCCAGGGCTGCCTGTGGTGTGGGCAGTACTGCTGGGGGCACAAAAAGCTCTCCCTTCCCTTGCAGAGCAAAGGCATGGAAGTCAATACACTGGGGTGGGAAAAACCAGAGAGGTCTGATCCTGCCAGCAGTCGGGGGGAAGTGAGAAGTGCTCCTCCAGGTCAGCTGTCCCCATCAGCCACACTGGCTCGCTCCTCTCCTCACACTTCCCAATCACCTTACGGACAGAAACGTGCACAGGAACACAGCTGCACAAGCTGCTTTTGGCTTTTTCTGCCCCCAGCTGCACAACAAAACTGACCAAGGCTGCCTTTTAGCAAACTAGGGCACAGGGGAAGTTCAGAGAAGTTGAAAAAATAAATCTTCCAGGGCCGGTGGTATTACAGAAACACGCAATGGACAAAGCTGCCACTGTAAAGTGCTCCTGGGTAAGGAGGACATGTGACCAAAGCACAGGGACAATAAGTGACAGCTACTGCATGTCCTCTCTGCGGTCAGAGCAGAGACACGCTCGCTGCCAGCCCAGGCAGCAGTGATGCAATCCCTGCAAAGCTGGGTCATGAATGTTTTTTAGGACACAAAACGATAGAGAGATGAAAAGAATAAGCACAGACTACCCAGGGCCCTTCAGAACAATCAAACAAACCAGAACCCCACTGTCACTTGTGGGCACTCCTGTGAAGAGTCCAGGACTGGCACAATGTGGTTATTGCTCAACCAGACACTGACATGCTGCTATCACATGATGAGCAAGAGGCTGCAACCCTGCTAGCACAGAAAGAACAGGATATGCTGCTCTTGCAGAGCCAGGGTGAAAACAAAAAATATCCACTGGGAAACTCAGCTCCCCTGCACCCTGTCTAACTGTGAGAAAGGCAATCCTGCAGGGTCTGCCTCACCCTCTCCTCCTGCTCTGCAGGGAAGGTGCTATTTGCAAAGCAAAGGCAGCACAAAGGCAGACTCTGGATTTGGACAGGCAGGAATTTCTCCCATCTGCCTTTGCAGAACCTGCCTTAGCCTTGGTCAGCAGCGCTCACTGCTAATCTGAGCCCTGCAGAGCCCTCTCCATCCCTGCCAGAGCAGGCAGCAGCCCTGCAGGACAGGCTGCAGGGACAGCACGACCTCCCTTGGTCCTCTGCAGCCTCACAGGAGCCAGGCTGGAGGGATGTCACTGCCAGAGCCTGGGGCAACCACCGGGCAGGGGATTGCAGCTGCTCTCCTGAGTGAGCCCAGTGCCCGTGGGGTGCTGCTCCCAGGCTGCCAGAAACCACCTCCAGTTCTCAAGAGGTATGCAACTCTACCCTGGAAGAGTTAGGAAAACCTGAAATAACACTCTTTACACACAATGTTTGAGTTACTGTCATTTCTTTAGAAAAGTTTTTATAAAGAACTTACCATTTGTCTTTTGTTTTCTATCAAGTTTGATCCGATTATTCCGAGGAACGACCCAAAACCAAGCTGAAAAAAAATGTTTTGTTAGCACTTAGATCAGGATGATACCCAACATATTTTACAAACAGATAGAACACAATTAAATCCAGAAGCAGCAACAGAACATTCTGCTGATGTGTGAGCACTCTTCCTTCAGTAAGAAATCAGTGGAACCTCTCTCTAGCAGGAGCTATCAGGTGTATCCCACATAATGGCACTAAAAGCGTGTGTAGAAACCAAAAGGATGAGTTCTGAATTCCATCCCCCCCAGTGATGCTGACAAATGGTAGGTGGATGAGGATATGCATTGCTGCCTTGGAACAACCCTACAAACACTCAGGAGCCTCCAGATGCAAACCTAACAGGACCACAGCACTAAAACCTCCAGGACCAGGTTTCTGTGACCTCACTGAGCATGTGAGCAACCACCTCAGTTTTCAACTCAGAGAGTTTCTCAATGTGAAATATGAAATAAGGGAGATTTATACTTTGGAAGATTTATCTGTTTTCTGTCTTCTCTTACTTCTCCTTCATTTCCAGGGCTGAGGATGCATCAACCAGGGTGTTCTACCAGAGGAGCTCACACTGACCCATCCAACAGAATAAGCAACTGCAGCAAAAGCATCTTTTCTTGCTGCTGTAACTGACAACACTTATTTCAGCTCAGTGAAGTCAGCCAGGAGAGCAATTTCCCACCTCCTATCTCCACGGCTTTAAGCTACACTAAGAAGTTTCTAGGACAGAGCACACCTCAGCCAGGACAGAAAGAGGGACTTCAAGCAGGAACTATGGACTAAGAGGGGAGATGTAAAAATAGTATTGTGTCACACTGAGAAAGGTCTTTGGTTGATGTAGAGCATATCCAACCCCACTTCCATGGGTTGGCAAAATGAGAAATGCTGGAAAAGTCCTACAGCTGGATCTGTCATTTTAAGGAGGTGCAAATCCAGACAACAGAGCAGGGGCCAGTGAAGATCCATGCAAGAATGCCCAATAATTGGCCAGCTCCCCAGGAAGAAAAACAAGGCATGAGCAAGCTGTAGTGATTCAAAAATGAGTCAACTAACCTGGAATCGATACTTTAAGATACAGGAATAGAAAACAAAGGTTCGACAAATGCAGTACTAACAGGCAGAGGCATGTGCAGAGATTAGCAGACACAAATGTGATGTAAATTTGGGCTTCAATCTTCCCTTGCCCTGCTTAGCTCAGCAGCCTTTGGTGCAGTGCTGCAGGCATGGAGGGCAGCTGGCCCAAACAGCAGGGACTAAAGTGGAGCAGCTGATCAGGCTGCTGCTTCCCCACTGCCTGGCTGGCACTCCGAGCTCATGGAGACCACTGTCCCCACATCAGGCACAAACTGTCCCCACATCAGGCACAAAATGCCACAGTGGGAAGCACAGCAATGAAGCCAGGGGCTGCTGTCCACTGGGGTGGCAGACAGGCAGGGCAGAGACCTGTGGCACTGCTGGACTGCCCCACACTGACCTGTCAGTGCTTCTGGGCTTATTATTTAGCTTAGGCAAACTACACCCCCACCTGCCTAAAGCAGCGGAAGATTCATAGTTCAAGTCCAAGCAAAAAAATTTGAGAGATCCAGGCATTAACAGTGATGTGGATCCATATGTAATTTTCAGTCTGGTGATACGTAGCAGAAGGAACTTGTGTGGCAACACATGCCTAAGGCAAATGCTCAAGAATAATGCTTTGTGTCCTTTGAGCTTTAAGAGAAATATCCACATGGTGTTTCAGAGCAGCCTCAAACCAAAAGGTGAAATGCTTTAGATAATCTAAGATATTTCAAAAAGAAGAAGTTAGAGCAAGTCTGTACATCCAGCAGGTGAAGACCAAATAAATTGGTGGATTCTCATTAACAGGAATTCTCATTGCACTAATGGAAAAATTACTCATTCTTCTATGGATGGGACAAAGAGATCTCAGTAATGTTCCCCAGCTGCATCATTGATTTGCTGGTGGATGTGATCCCCTGGGATGTCTGTCTGAGAGGAGGACAGGACACAAAGTGAATGTGCTTTTCCAGAGTAAAGCCCCAAGCCAACACCCTTGGCAAGGAACCATTACAGAAGAGGTTTGCCAGTGAAAGCCTAAGAAAGGTCAGTCATCTACACAGATTCTGGCAGCTGTTACAACTTGGAGACAACACATGGATCTCACAGTCTCACTTCCACAGGGCTGCTTGTCTCCTGCACCTCAGCATTACTCTTGTCTGCTCAACATCACTGTTGTACTCAGGGCTTCCCTGTGCCAGGTCAGTCATCCAGCCACAGGTGAGGACATTTCCCACAGAGACACAGCTGAGGCAGTCACTGATGTAGCTGTGAAGGTGGGGGTGCTCATGGAGGAGGGTGAAGGCAGCCTGGCTACAGGATGTCACTGAATCCTCTGCTTCAGCTTCTCCTGTTGTATCAACGAGGAACTGACCTGCTTGGGAAAAAAAACAACCTCAAACCCTCAAAAACCCTAACCAAACAAAATCCTACTGATGTATGGAAGGTCTCCAGTGCCTGGTTCTGTCCTTCCTTGGAAGCAGAGACCTGGGAAGATAATTCCCTGCACTGAAGCACACATCTTTGCATGATTCCTCCTTGCACAAGAGGTGTTTGCCCAAGAAACACAAGCTGAAGAAGTGAAGAAGGGTGGTTTAGGCATGGCAGCAATGAGACATCTGATGTCTGAGTTCAAGAAGAATTTGGAAATGCTCTCAAGCACATGGTGTGATTCTTGGGGTTGTCCTGGAGTTGGACTAGATGATTCTGATGGGTGTCTTAAAACTCAGAATATGCTATGACTTTATGATTCTATGTTCTATAAGATTATTCCAGCCATGGAACTGGTCCACACACAGAGAAGTTACCCAGCACACAAAGAGACTTCTGGCTCTTTCTGCTTGAGGACAACTCACCAAATACTCATTCACCACAGCCAGCCCTTTTCCCCCAGTAAAGGGAGAAATCCCAGCTTGTTATGAAACATCAGCTATTTTAGGCACCTTCTGAAGCATCCAGCAGCACACTGAAATGTTTTCCTGTGCAGCGAGACAGGTGAGGTCACCACACATTTCCACAGAGCAGATTGATGAGCCTAGATGGGGAATTTGATGACAAACACAAATTGCCAGGGTGCCTCTGAATAAAATAACTCAACGCCCTTCCCAAGTCCAAGAATTCATTAATTCCTTGAGTAGACTAAGCCTTAAAAAAGCACAAGTGATGCTGACGTTCCCGAGCCATAAATAGCTCAGGAGATGTCAGGGGGATGTGAACAGCAGGCTCTGCCCATTTGCATCAGTCTGCAGGACCTGCTCTGAGGCACGAGGTTCAGCTCAGGCTGGCACAGTGCAGGGTAAGTGTGCAGAGATACTGGGACAAGCCAGGAAACCTAAACCAAAGAGGCCAAACATAATCTATAACAATGTTCCACGCTGTAATGGCTGTTGAGGGGCTTTCTTCAGTCATACAAGAACTTGGGCACAGAAAAGTATAAAGCTCCCTGAGATTAGCAATGCATGACAAATAAATCAAACAGCAATAAGACAAGAACAGGTCTCCACCTGGTTGTCTGGAATGGTTTCAAGACTCCAAATTCAAGGCTCCAAACCAAATGTGCAGCACCCTACAGCTGTCACACCAGGAGCTTCTAGCTGAGGCTACTGGCTGCATTTAATCTACTGAGACACCTAATTTGATTGCAGTTCAGTGCTTCTTTTTCAGCATGTCTTAGACATGCACAGGAACAGAGCAGGACTTGCTTTCCAGCTTGTGTCAGACCTTCGCTCATGCTGGGAGGGTCGTGATGTACTTGCCCCTCATGCTTCTGTAAGAGAGCATACATCTAATGGCAGGAAGGCTGGACACCAGTGGTCTTCTCTAAATTAGGCCATTTGAAGCCACAAGATTGTTCTTGCCCATTTTCAGCTGCTGATAACAGAAA
Organism: Drymodes brunneopygia; assembly: GCA_013400955.1. Lineage (NCBI taxonomy): Eukaryota > Metazoa > Chordata > Aves > Passeriformes > Petroicidae > Drymodes > Drymodes brunneopygia. The sequence goes on along the minus strand of VZTZ01022849.1, from coordinate 347,177 downwards.
AGAAGAAATGGATGTGCTCGTGGCTTTGATGTACATGCTCCCCTGGCAAGCTGCCACAGCTCCTCATCCAGGGACTCCAATTTGTTAAACACTTCTGCAAGGAAACTTTATGACAAGTTCACATTAACAGTATTTCAGGACCTGGTCTCTCAACTGCTTTTGGCAGTAAGGTCCTTCTTTGCCTTACTTCTGCCTGGGATTACTGTGATCTACATAAACAAACAAGTTCTAAAGTTGCTTCGACTGACATAAAATCTATTTATCTGTCTCACCACTGGCTCAAAAGCATGTTATTACCTAAGCTCAGAGGAAGCTGCCACTTGGATGGGATTTTTGCATGGGAATGTGCAGCAGGTGCAAAATAATAATAAAACAAATAAATCAAATGGTAATGAAGTAGCTGAGCAAAATATTCAGGACAAGATCACCCTTTATAACATTTTCAGCATTACAAGGGACTTTGTAGGCAATAAGTTTTCTAGACCTACCTAGGAGTTCTATACTTACAATAACCCCTGGGTAATAACCTCCAACAGTCACATTTTGAGTTCTTGTTGTAGCAGCTAGGCCCACCGTTAGAATTAATACTGACACAATGAGGAGAGTCACAGTTACGTAGAGGGAATTTCTTTTTCTTCTATTGAACGACCCTAAAAACACACACACACAACAGAATTTGCTGATTCCATCCGGGGAGAGTCACAGCACCAAAAATTTCTCCTCCCACTGCCAACCACACCACGGTGAATTTCCCTTCTTCTGACTTGAGAATATTTTTGGGTTTGGCTGTCACTTTTCACCTTCACTAACATTGCTCTGGCATAGATGAAGAGAGCCTTGAAGAATTCCAACCCTGCAAAGCTCATTTAGATACATTGGAGTTTCCCAGCCCCTCTGGCCTGGGGCAATTGAGCTAATGAGAAATATTCACATCAGACATTTATATACTTTCTGATCTGTCTACTTACATCAAGCTAAATAACCCCACTGCATGCTGCTTCTTTTGAGGGGGGAAATTTGACTGCAATCATAAGGCATCCACAGTTCTCCATGCAAATGAGACATCACCAGTAACAGCCACTTCTGCCTCTCCTGTAGTATCATCCTCTACTTTCAGCAAGGACCAGGTATTTTTAGATGCTTGAATAATGAATTTGTGGATTAGTAAAACTCATCTACAGCTGCCTGATGATGAGGGTTTTTTTTTTTCTTTTCTATATTTATAGATCTCCCAAATGAGCATAAACATAAAAGAGTGGTTCCACCAGCCAAGAGGGAAGCTGGCTGCAAACACCACGCTCAGCAACATCTTTGGGGGCGTGTTTGGTCTGCCTGTGCTTTGCCATCTTTGTGGCACTTTGTGGAACAACCTTTTTGATCATATTTCATATATTATGTAGATACAACCCAGCACCTGCAAGAATGGCTGGTAGGATGATGGACTGTAGGGCCCCCTATCACACTCCCTGTGGGCTGCTGGGGCCACCCTGAATCCCATTCCCACAGCCTGGGGCTCTCCAGCAGGCCCTGGGAGCAGGTAAGGGTATTCCCACCTCAGAGGCTCCCAGCACTTCTCTGGGTGTTTCAGAGCAGGGCAGGAACGTGTCCCAAGGGCAGCTTTCACCATTTCTGAGTGCATTCCCTAAAGCAAACCACCTTGGCAATCCCCATTTGTTCAGGAGCTCCCTGGCAGCCTGTGTGTCGCTGTAGAGTGGTTAGCTGAGAGTAAGGATTAGGTTAGAACCAGGTGATGGTGGAATTTTGAATTTATTATTTAATTCTAAAACTTATATAGACTTTCAAAAGGTCTTCTGGATTGGGTAAGTTCAAGACCTTCCCCCCAGGCTGATTGGCCAGTAGAACTGCCCATCTTTCCAGAGACCATTTTAATAACATCCAAACTCTATGTTTATAAAACACAAAAAAGAGAAGAGTAAATTTCCACGGGAAAATCTCTGTGCTGCCACACCTGTGCACAGCAAGATAAAACACCTGCAGAAAGGCCCTGATGAAGACTTGGTCAAGCCAAACACAACCTCCTTGTTCAAATTCTCCAGGCCCTGCTGTGCAGCTTTGTGTCTCAAAGATGCACTCCCCAGGTGCCCACAGGCCCTTCTGTAGGGTCTGTGTCTGTAAGCCCAGCAGATAAAGAGATCCTTTCACCCCACAGCTACCCTGATGCAGCCATACCAACCACACACGCTGCTACAAGTGACCTCCCTTCTTCCACAGGGACAGGGACAAGCCCAGCAGCTCCCACTGCTCCTGCACAGCCACCCCAGCCTGAGCCTGTGCTGTGCTGACCCTGTCCCTGACCCCGTGCTGCTGGCAGGAGTGGTTCCTCTCCATGCTCTGGGCTGGCACGGCTGCCATGGCCATGGGGCTGGATCATTTCACCCACAGCCACCAGATCAGCTTGAAATCACAGACAAGGGCTAAACTTAGGGCTTAAAACCCAACAGAAGGAGATCACAAAATCACAGAGGGGTACGGTTGGAAAAGACCACTGGAGGTCATCCAGTCCAACCTCCCTGCCCTACAGGAAAGGCAAGAGAGGTTTATAAAAAAAAAGCACCGTGCTTTCTGACTGAGCCTCTGTCTCTGGAAGGAAAGCTCTCCACCCACAAACCTTCTGCTCATGTTCCAGAGCACAGGACATCACTGGTCCTAAGAGCAGCATGCCTGACAACTGGTTAGTCCTCAGTTGGAATAAATAGCTAGACAGTTGCTAATTTCAAGCAAAAAAAATTTAGGTAACTGCTAGAGAACCCCAAGATTCAGGCTGGATATTTTATCAATGATCCTTAGTCTTTCAAGCAATGTTTTACAGGCTGGAGACAAAGGTATGTGACCATTTACTGCAGGTCACGTTTGGGGTTATTCTCCTAAATCTGCTGAATAAGTTAATTACATAAAATCTAGTCTTCTAAATCATTCAAAAATCATTAAGAGATGAAGCCATTCTGTATGTGTTGCCTCACAAATACTATCAGTGTGCCACACTTCAGTTTCAATGTAACCATTTAAATGAAGGTGTCCCATAAATGTCTTAAAAAATCCATAGTGGGGCCAAAACTGGAGAAAATTGGCCATTTCTTACACAGATTAGTTCCGAAAGGAGAGAAAGGATGAATCCATCTTGCTTCCATAGAACTGCCAAACTTCTGATTACTGCTACAGTTTGGCTGGCAAATGAGCAGAGGGTAAATAAGCCCAGCCATGTGCTCTTACACAGCTGAAGGGGTGCAGACATTTGCTGGGTGGTGATGTGGGCACTTTCACACCCAAACCAGTGCTCCTGCACTGCCACCACAAATGCTGCAAAAAGTTGCCACGAAAACCACTCATGAAATACCATTTATAGATGCTGTATTTGTTCCAGCACCATTATGTTTTTCACTCTTAATTTCTATGTTGTTTCCCAGCTTAGGACTGGCACACACCAACACTCAATCCAGAAGAGAAACATAAAGTTTCAACTGGAAAATTTCTCAAAGCTTTTCAATATTCATCATAAGATTAAAAAAAAAAATTAAAAAGATTTCTTTTAAGTTCTGACAAAACCAGACATAATCTTCTAACTTGATATAGCAGAGAGGTGTGAAACTGAGGAGATAATGTGACTACCTCCACTTCAACTCTGTATTCAGATATTAATTACATTTTTTCCTTCTCTGACAACACCTTGCTATGTGTGTAGAAAGAAAGTGGTTTTGTACTTCTGTAAGGAAGCAGCTGCTTCAGCATACACGGACTCATACCCAGTATCTCTCTAATAGCTGCTGAAGGGCTGCTCTGACAAAATCCTCTCCCTCAACATTAATTTCTGCTGAAAGTATTCCCCATCAGATCATTTTCCTCTGTGCTCCTGAGCCTGGCACAGTTCTACGCACAAAGCTGAGCTATGGCAGCTTTGCTATCTCTGCGCTCAAGAGACAGCAATAGCCTTTTCTCTGTGATTTATCCCAAACAGATACCCCAAACTTGCAGTGCTCACCACAACATAAATAGACAAAACACTGTGCTTAACTCTGTTAGGGAGCTGTAAAGAAATTAGTGCTGTCCATAGCCTGGCTATTGCTTTTGCTAAAATGGCACTCCAAACGGGCACTGGCTTTAGAATGATCATTTCTCTTTTAAGCATCAGAAACATCCTCTTGTTATAGGTGCCCTTATAAGCCACTCTAAAGACAAGGCTGTAGCAGGTTTTTCCAGATTACTTTAAAAGTTTGCAATAATGCATATCTTTGAACTGCCCTTGATTCGCTTTTTTTTTTTTTTTTCCCCCCCACGATTATTAGAAGAAAATGGACAAGATGGCACAGAAACACGACTGACTTCTCCATCTTGTTCTTTGGGGGAAAAGCCAGGAGCGAAGAATAGGCACAGAGCAGCTCAAGGAAGAAGCCAGCTCTAACTTTTACCCCGGGAGAACCGGGGGCAGATGGTACCGAGCCTCCTTCTTCCCAGCCCCTCTTCTTTCGTCCCATTTTTCTGCTAAAAACGCGTCACAGTGGAAGCGGTGACCCCCCGGCTCCGGCTGCGGGCCGGCAGCGCACGGGCGGGGGGCTGGGGGCTCCTGCCCGGCCGGGGCGGTGGAAGGGAGGCGAAATCGCCAATAGGAACGAGGGGTCCCCGGCCTCACTGAGGGGTGCGGGAGGGCAGCGGCCGCGCTCCGCCCGCTCCAAAGGATGCA
>VZTZ01022849.1:281910-342434 GCA_013400955.1 Drymodes brunneopygia | reverse complement strand
CCTCGCTCCGCTCCGCCCGCGGCCGCCCCGGCTCCCCGCGAGGGACCGCCGATGTGCGGCTGTGCCCAGAGCCGCTGCTTGGCGCCGGGGCCATCGCGCTGGAAACCTTTCCCCAAGGGGGCTTGGGGAGGGAGGGACGGAGCTCCCGCCCCGTCTCCGGAGGGACAGAGCTCCTGCCCCATCTCCGGAGGGACGGAGCCCCTGTCCCGCCTCTGGGAGATCTCGGCGCACTTATCGGCAGCTCGGCCAGGGGGGCTCCCCACCTCTCTCCCCATCTTTCTCCATCTCTTTGCCTTTAGCAGCTCTCATCCTCCTCCAGTCCAGCTGCTCCAGGACATTCTGTCCTTCGCCAAAATCTCCCTGGCACCACTCTGTTGCCCGGTTCTCCCCATCTCCCTCCTCCCTGAGTGCAGGTGACAGTCACGGGCAGCCACCCCGACCCGACCACCGGCCCAGTGTTTCATTGCTCGGCTCTCTGAGAGCTCCACTCCGGTGGCAGTGCCTGTTGCTGCCTGTGCCCTGTTCCATGGAGACAGCAATCATCTGCAATCTCCATGTCCACGGCCCAGGAGCAAGAACAGGCCCTCAACCTCTATTTTCCACATCCTATCTGCAAAATGGGGATAAAAGCCTCTTCCCAGCAGGCTAAATAATTGCTTGGAAATCACTCTGATGCCCTGGGCTGAGAGGTGCTGAGTATAAATCATGTAATTACTTCAAGCATATTTCATCAAGTTAAAAGAAACTAATCCTATCTCTGCTTTAAAACCCCCACATTTTTACTGGATAAGAGCCTAATGACCAGTTTCTCCCGGGAGAAAAGGGAAAGTGAACATTGATAGCGATGAGAGAGGCAAGTTACAAATGCCCAGATCAATTAAAGGCAAAGAATACATCACCTCCAGAGAAAACAGCGGTTATTTACCTCGGATGAACCAGAGGGGCCCTGAGCTCACTGCCTGTGACAGAGGGGCTGACAGAGGTTACCTCCTGCTAAATCGCTCCCACTCTGTGCTAGCGATGGAGGAGACAGGTCTCAGCTCCTTCCTCCGTTCCGCGCCGTGCCCCGGCCGGGCTGTGCAGCAGCTCAGGGCGCGGGTGCTCCCGGGGAGCTGCTGGTGCCCTACAATTGCCCACGCCGTGTTAAATCCCTGCATCCCATTCCACCTCCCGAGCTTCGGGAAGACAGCCCTTGCCCCACGGCGCCAGCCTGGCCAGGAGATCCAGCTGTGGGCACAGCTGCCGGCGGGCTGGCTGCGGGCAGGCACCGGCACCTGCACCGAGCAGCAGGCGAGCGGCAGCCCCGGCCAACTCCGCGCAGCCCGGGGCAGCTGCCAGACCTCTTTGTTTCCCGCTGCGCCCATTTATTAGCACAGCCGGTGAGCGGCTTTCAGCCATGCTCAGGAGAGGAAAGGGAGAAATAGTGCTTTGCCGGCGGGGACGGCACCGTGCGGCCCTGCGGGAGCCTGGGGCAGATGTCCCTGTGCCTTGGGGCAAAGCCCCAGCCTGGGGCAAGGCAGCCTTTCACCGCCTTGAACAGGGCCTGGCTCTCTGACGAAAGGAAGGGTCACCGGTGCCATTGGAAACGGGCCAAGAGAATGAGCAGGTGGGTCGTGCCCAACTCCTGCTGGGACAGACGTGTAAAACGAGCCCCACTGTTCCTCGAGAGCTGCGGGGACACAGCCAGGGACGGGCAGCCCCGCACGCTGCCATCGCACCGCTGGAGCTGTTCCAGCAGCAGGGCTCCAGCACGCACCCCGGATGCCCCAATGCATCATCTCGTGCCTGTAATTCACTGATGGAGGAAAATCTGACACTCCCCAGCCCCGGCCTGCGGGGTGTCACGGCAAGTTGTGCCTCTGGATTTTGTCTGAGAGGCTATGGGTAGCTCTTAAACCTGGGGCGAGGAAACCGATGCTGTGAACTCCCGGCTGCTGTCTCTGCTCGAGGGGATAAATATAGACCTGCCTGCCCCTCTCAGTACCCCTTTCACCGCAAAAGAGATTTCGCAATCATTAACCCCGGCCCTGCTGTGACTGACAAGCACACACTGACCGACACTTCTGGCCATCGGAAACCCCAGAGATTTGTTCATGTTTATTAACAGCTACGCGGTCTCCTGGGGGAAGAGGCTGGCTTCCCCATGTAGGGCGTTGGCTGGCAGTGATGGGAATTCAAATATGAGGCAGGATGCAGCGAGGGTGCTGCAAAGGGCACCAGATCCCAGAGGACTCAGGGCAGGATCCTGCTGCATTGAGCTTACCCCCTGTAGGAAAGCAAGTTATTTTTTGATCCACTCCTGAACAGCAAAGTTCTGCAGGGTAGGGAGGGAAAGAAGGGTTATTCCCCACAGTCTTGGCACAGCTGCTGTTTCAGGGGGTGCTGTAGGGCTGTGAGCTGTGCTGGGGAGGGGGCTCTGTCTGTGTGTCCCTGAGAGCCAGGATGACATAGCACCCACACGGGAGCCAGTGCTGCTGTGCTGACACATTTTTCTGTGTTTCCCACCCAAGAATGGACAGGAACACCAGCACCAGGGCCATGGAGAGCCAGCTCAGGACCCCCAGCCAAAAGATGGTGAGTATTTTGGGGTCTGCTAGCCTCATCCCACAAGGTGAGGTGGGAGCTGCTGCAAGGACCTGCTTTGTGGATGATAAATTTATAGCTACTTTGCTTTAGGAAATGCTGCTTTGTCTCCTAAGCAAAGCACTTTGTAGTGGGGAAGGGAGGGAAAGGGCAGTGGCTGGTCTGGCCAGTGGTGCTGGGTGGTGAGGGGGACTAGAAGGGACAGGAATGCCTGGGCAGGGTGACCCTCTGCATACCTGCAGTTCAGCAGGAAGAATCAAACATTGAGAGTTGACCTGGTCTGAGGTGAGAATGGGGAAAAGCTCCTGGCCTCCCCTAGGACACCCACAACAGTCAGCACAGAATGATTTTGCCAGAGGTGAACCCCAGATTTACTTCCCAAGCTGTCACAACAGGCAGCGACTCAGGGCTGCCCAGTGTCCCAACACATCCTGCCATGGCTCTGTCTTCTCCCTGTCCCATTGCTCTCCTGCCCCAGCTCCTGCCACACCTTCTGCCCCTTGTCCAGCTGCAAGGGACTGTTCCAACACCATCTCTGTCCTGGGCTGCAAAGATAAACCACCTGTGCTTCATTCCAGACCTCAGAGACATCTGCCAGGGACCTGGTACTGGATCATCCCATCCTGCCCCACAGAGACCCACGGGGTGAGCCTGGGGCTTCCTCAGCCTCCCCGGGCTGCCACGGAGCCCTCGTGGCCTTTCCCAGCCAGCAGGACAGGACCCTTCACCAAGTGAAGGCCACAGAGCATAGAGCCAGGAGAGCTGGAAACTTCCCTCCTTGCAAAAGCCCCCTTCAGGGCAGAGCTATGGAGTTCCCCGGGTGAGCTCCCATGACGGGGGAAGGGCTGTCCCCATGTCCCCCCACAGCTCTTAGCATTGGTAACAGCTTCTGAGTGTGGGCTCTTGCTGCCTCCAGTAGAAGTTTGTATTAAACCCAAAGGGCTTTCCCCAGTGCAGCACTGAGCATCAGTGTGGAGTTCGCCTGTGCAGTCCCCCCTAATCTGGCAGTTCGAGCAAATGTTTCCAGAACAGCTACTGGTAGCACTTTTATTTAATGGGGAGAGTGGGGAGAAGAACCCCTCCTCTTCCCCCTCCTTGCCGGTCACTTGCTCCCTTGTGAGTGTCCTGGCAGGGTGCAGCCCCCACGCCTCCTGTCCCATGTCCCTGCTGGTGATTCGTGCTGGGGCTGCTGCTTCCCGGCTCCAAAATCCGCTGCTTTCATCAGCCCTGTCCCCTGTGTGCCCTGTGCCTCAGACCATGCAGGAGCTGGCTCGGGAAGGGCTCCAGCCGGGGCTGTGGGACCTGCGCCAAGCTCTGCCTTGGCTGTCCGGACAGCTGTGGGCATTTGCTGGCAGCAGCGCTCTGACGCAGGAGTGCTCCCAGAAGAGCCGCACCGGGGCTTCATGCAGAGCCCATCAGGGCAGTCAGTGGCATGGGGGTGATTTACAGCCCCCGCTCCGCCCAGGCTCCCCAAGGGACACGTTCAGGCTTTGGAGCCAGTATCGTTCCCCCGTCCTCACTATTTTGCAGTACTTGTGTGTCTGAGCAGAGTTTAATTTCTCGTCCCCGACTCAAAGGAGTTTCCAGGCAAGGCTTTCGCCAAATTGTCGGCCACGTCCCGGCTCGCCCGGGGCAACCCACGGCTTGCAAATATCGTGTCAGTAGCTCCTGGCTCCTACAGGTGCCCGTGGGCAGCAGGTTTCCGTGACCCTGAGCGCAGAGCCGCAGGGCGATCCCGCGGTGCAGCTGCGGGAGATCCACGCCTGGAGCGGCCACAGCAGCCTCGGGGAGCCGCGGCAGGGTCGGGCTCTGACCCAGCCCGGAGCGGCTGAACCCCGCAGCAGCGTCTGCAGTAAAATGCGGGGAGGTGATGAATCCGTCCAGATCACAGCATCCCCCTTCCTCCCGGCGGGGCCCGGCCCAGCCCTGCCCCAAACTGCAAGCAAGGTCAGCACCTTCTCCCACCAGCCTGCTTTTGGAGACCTGCCCGGATTCAAGGGGACTTAAGGACGGTTTCCGTGTCTCAAGTGACTCTTGCCCAGGCACAGGTACAGAGAGGTTTGTGTTGCTGAGTTCTGGACAAACAAGTTTTCACCCCTTAGGAAAAATACAAACTCTCGAAACCTGGGGAGATGCTTTTCCCTGGAATTCAGTGTAATTAAAAAAGTAACAACACAGGGATTTCTTCAAAGTTTGAACACTTGCTCAGACGCCAAGAAAAACAAGCTGGTTGATCTCTTAAATACTGCTGCCTGCTATCATCTGTGGCAGCACAGAGAGTGTGCACTTGAGCTCAGAGATGTTGCAGAAGTGTGGGAACAGTCCCAGCCTTCCCAGATCACAGATTTTCTTTGGTCATGTTCATGCAGGTGGAAAAAGATGAGTTTCTGTAAATGCCAGCACAAGGAGACAGTACCCAGTGTGACAGCAGTGACGTACATGTCATGGAAAAATGGATGCTGGGTTCTAAGCAATCTTAAGTTGGAACAGCCAAAACTGCCTCTCTTTAACTCAAGAGTGATGATGGGAAAATGGAAATTTGAAACATTTCCAGATATTAACTGCTTTTGCATTTATTTTTGGCCAATGAGAAGTTCAGCTTGCCTGTGGGGGTTGTGTTCTGCAACTCTTCCAGGAAAATAAGCATGAGGAGAAGGTCCAGAATCCTGACAGAGAGAAGGACAAGCCTAAGGCAGACATGGGGAGCAAAACCTGGGCAGACCTGGCTGGGGAGATGAAGATATTCCTGTGGAACCCGGAGGAGAGAACATGCCTGGGGAGAACAGCCAAGAGCTGGGGTAGGTCCTTGCTCAAGCCCCACTTTTGGGGATTGTTGCCTTTTCTGCTTCACAACGGATTCACTTGCCTGTGAATGTCCTTGATAGCTTGGGCTGACCACCCTTGCCCATTTTTTTAGTTTTAATGTTTCTAACCAGTGCAATAAATAACTAGTGAGGAAGACAAGCGGAAAACCACTAAAAGTTACCGTTGTTCTGGAGGTTAATGTTGATGGGGAATGTGAAAGCAAAGATTTTAGGCTGCCTGGTCCATGTCCCAGAAAGAAGTTTAGAGCCTGAGCAAGCATGGGAGCTGCAGGTCAGTCTGCTGTAGCTGTGCCCCCCTGCTGCCACCAGCAATCCTGCTCCTGCCTGTGTAAGTCAGGGGCCCCTGGCACAGTGGCTTTGGGGTCATCAGGTTGGTGGGGGAAGAGTGCCTGGGCTGCAGGGCAGGCACTTTGTGCAGGGTGCACACCGTGGGGCAGAGCAGCCCTCCCTGCCTGAGTGAGTCCTGGCTCTAGAAAGGGAAGGGTAGGGCTGGTCAGCACTGTCACCCCACAGCAGTGACAGGGTGCCCACAGCAGAACCCACAGTGCTGTCGGAGCTGGTGGACTGGGATGTGCCAGCTCGGATGGTTCTGGATGCCCTGCCTACTTTATCTGCATCCATGTGGCCTTCAAAAACCATTGCTGAGTCTGGAGGAGCCTGGAGCAGCCTGTGGGGCAAGTACTGCTGCAGGCTTGGTCTGAAATCAAGGTGCCACAGCACACACGGTGCCAGCCAGGACTGCAGCTCTGTTCTGCCAGCACACAGCCCCCCTGGCAGAGTGGAAATCCCAGCCTGATCCAGAGCCACCTGCACATCCATCAGTGTAAGGCTGTGAACTGCCAGGGGCTGCTGCTCAGTGTTTGCAGCTCTTGGCTGGCACTGGCAATGGGCCACAAGCCCCACAGCCTCCCCACGGCCCTGCCAGGAGCTTTGGGTGTCCTGCAAAACCTGTGGTGACAGCTGGGGGAAACAAAGGAAGCTGCCCACCAGCACCAGAGGAGTCTGAAAACCTGCAAGCAAGGGACAGACCTTGACATTCATCTTTGAGCTCCTGTGCCTTTTGCTGGCCACAGAGGCAGATCAGCTTTTCTGCTTCTTGGCTGGATGGGAAGGCATAGACCGAAGTGTGGGGGCAGTAGGGTGAGAGTCCCTAGTGATGTAGGTTTGGTTTTCTGGAGGCTCTTCCAGGTCCTGAGAAGATCCTTGTGAGAGGATTTGCTCAGTCTGGTGTGGATGTGACCCTGGCAGGCTGTGGCTGGCAGTGCCAGCAGCACTGGGGCAGGGGCAGCACCCTCCTGTCCCCTGGGATCCCTGTGCTCTGCCACAGGACTCCCCTGCCCATGAGCATCCGTGCCCTTGGTGCACACACATGTGCTTACAAGTCTCTACAGGGGGGCAGGAGAAGCTACTATGAAAATCAAAATTTATTTATTTGGAGGTGAGTGGAGCTGATTTTTCCCACTCTCATCTCATGGGTGGGGAGGAGGGAGTTTGCCCAGCCTGGGGCTGCTCCCCTGCGCTGGCTCTAAAGGTGTCCCCTGGGATGGGGGCCTCAGGGGTCTTGCACTCACAAAATGAAGGGAGACAACTGGCCACAAGGTCATCACGGGAGGCCCCAGCCCCCCGGAAAGGCTGCACTCCCCTCTCTGCTGGTAACAGCACTCCCTGCTGCACTGCAGGAAACATAAAATTGGGAGTTGTAGTGGGAAGATGTCCCAACAAGCAGCAATTTGGTGCTTCAGCAGCAGCTCCAGTTCTGCCAGGCTGAGGCAGAGGTACCACCCAGCATCACTCTGGCAGGACTGGACATTGTCCCTTCTGTGTCACCAGCAGCAGGGATGGTCCCATCTGCCCCATCTCAGCCCTCAGCAGGACACAGCCCCAGAGTAGTTCCCAGCATGGTGGCCCTGGCAGAAGCACGGCAGGAGAGCACATCTGTGTTCCCAGGGCTCCCTCCAAGCTGCCGGAACGTTTCTCCTGGGAAATATTTGGGTTAGGGCTTTACTTTGCTTTCTGAGCTGCTGGGTTTTATTCATAGGCTGTAGTCTCTTGAGACATCCTCAGCCATCAGCCTGGTCCAGAGGAAAAACAAACCCATTCCCTGAATGTCTGGGCTATGAAACACTCAGTGGTGCTGCAGCCCAGACCCAGCACCAGGGTCCCTCCTGTGCAGGGGACAGGAATCAGGCCAGGAGGGTCGCCCCACAACCCCATCAGGAGCTTGGCTGAAGCCACTGGGTACCTTTGCATGTTACCATGCCAGGAGGGGGTGAGAAAGGCAAGAGGGAATGTTGGGTCCATCTGTCAGAGAGAGCTGAGGCAGGTGGACACACAGACCTGGTTCTGACACAGCTCTGGGAAGGGCCATGCAGCAAAAGGGATACAGAGCCAAAGAGCAGCTACCCCAGCCCCAGAGCAGCTGACAGTCCTGCAGCCAGAAACACCAGAGTCTGTGTGCAGGGCTGGGGGTGAAAGCTCCCACCTCCACCACGGGCTCAGAGCTGCAGAGGACGCCGTGCTGAGCACGTCTGTGCATCCCTGTGGGACACATCCCACGGGATGTGCTCTGGTTGCCTTAACAGCGACATGCCTGTCTCTTTTGCAGGCTTGATCTTACTGTTTTACTTAATTTTCTACACGTGCCTGGCGGGAATGTTTGCCTTTTGCCTGTATGTGATGCTGCTCACGCTGAGCCCCTACACGCCCAGGTTCCGGGACCGTGTGTCTCCGCCAGGTACGTACCCCAGCCAGCCTGGCCTTGGGCACCTCTGCCCATCAGTGTCCCACCAAAAGGGCATGGCTGGGACCTCAGGCAAAGCCCTGCTGGAGCTCTGCACTCCTACAGTCACCCAGCCCTCCCTAACACAGGGTGTTCCCACCTCAGGGCACTGGCAGAGCTGCAGGGTCTCTGCAGAGGATGAGATGTTAAAAAGCCCCATGAGAAGCATTCACCCTGGTGATACTAATTGTTATTCTAGTTGCACTGTTTATTGTTATCATTATTCTCAAAGTAAAAGCCAAGTTTAGGCATTTCATAGGTGATGCTGATGCATTTCAGCTGCTGGCCCTTTATACCTCTTGCCTTTAAAATAAAATGAAAATCAAGAATAGCTTTTACGCATTATTATTTGGGGGAGTTCTGGCAAGAGAATGTTCAGAAAATCCTTTCCCTATGTCAGACTCAGCATTTTCCCCATGTTTTTGTGTTGATGGGGAACAGAAGGGCCCCTTGCCCTGCTGCCTGTCTGGAATTGGCCACACAGCTGGGAACACGGAGGACCTGCAGCCACTCTGTGCAACCCCACGCCCATCACTAACCCACACCACTGAGACTCTCCATATCTCCCATGTTTCCTGGGATATTTTGAAGTGTGTGGTGTTCTTCAGGGGTGAAATGAAGGTGAGGGGTCAGTAGGCTGAGAAGAGAGCTGATTTGTGAGCTCCCCTCCTGTGGCCAGGCCCAAGCCCAGTGGCAGTGCAGCAGCCCCTGCAGCACCCAGCCCAAGCCCATGGCTGCTCCACCTGCATTTACTTTATCAGGGTCTGTCTCCTTCTTCAGGAGTGATGATCAGACCATACTTGAATGGGTTCACCATTGCCTTCAATGTCTCCCAGCCCAACACGTGGCAGCCCTACGTGGACAGCATGCACCACTTCCTAGCAGGTGAGCTCTTTGTCACCCTAGGGGCCATGGTGAGTTTGTTTTTATCCATGGATAAATGCATGCAGTGCAGGGGGCTCCTCCTGGGCATCTCACGAGCCACATTGGGAAAGGGAGGCTCACAAGGTCATGGGAGCTTCTGTGGGAGGGAGCTTTGCCTTTCCAGGTATGACTTCCTAATGCCCTCGACATGTGGGTGCCCTCTGAGAGTCTGGGTCTGTGCAGGTCTTGGGGGACTTTAACAAATCTCTTGGTCCCCACCAGCTTATGATGACAAAGTGCAGGAGGAGAAGAATATTGAGTGTGTCCCGGGCCAGTACTTCATCCAAGGGGGAAGTGACAGTGAGGAGAAGAAGGCGTGCCAGTTCAAGCGCTCGCTGCTGCAGAACTGCTCTGGCATTGAGGATCCAACGTTTGGCTACTCCAAAGGCCAGCCCTGCATCCTGCTGAAGATGAACCGGGTACAGGCAAAACTGCTTGCTTTCATTCCTTCCTTGAAGACCATGCAGGGACTGAAACTCCTTCACTTCTCAGATCCAGGGGAAAAGGGAACTAGAAATCCCAGACCTGTTGGCCATATCTGCTAGAGAACGCTAAAAAGAAACACTATAAAACTTGCTCCATTTGATTTGCTGAGGCCTTAGTGCTTGGAGGATCTTCTGCCAGGCCCCTCTTTATGAGGAACTGAGCTTTAAGGGAACACTCCAGGTCCCAGATGCTTTACAATGGGAGTTTTCTTAGAATTTAATTTATTTAAGTCTAATAGCATGGTGGTTCAGTGTTCACTGCTGGGAAAATAAGCATGGGGGGATGTGAACTGTGTGGGGAAGAGGCTGTGTTACTCCAGGGGCGTCTGGACTCTCCTTGAGTTCCCTGCTCTGCCCCTGCTCTCAGGCAGCAATCTGGCACTCAGCCACGGGCAGGTTGCACTGCGTGGGGTGGCAGATCCTGCTGCAGGGACATGCAGCTCCTGTCTTGAGCAGTGACTGGCACCCAGGAAGGTTTAAGCCCTGGAGAAGGGAGGCAGCATGTGCTTGGCACTACATTTCATACAAGCATGGATGTTTTTTGCTTTTGCAGATCATAGGCTACCGCCCTGGTGCCGGGGTCCCTGTGAGTGTGGACTGCAAAGTGCAGGTACTGCTCTCCTCCCTGCTCAGCAGCGTGGTGGGTACAAGGCCAAATGCCTCCTCCTGATGGACCGCCACAAAATTTGTCCTCCTTTTAGCCCCAAACACTCCCAGGACCCAGCACTGCCCGTGTGTCTGGGCACAACTGGAGGCCAGTCTGCTCAGAGTGACAGAGGTCACCAGTCTCTTGCTTCCCACATTGCTCCTGCAGCATCATGGGCACCCCCTCACTCAGCCCCTGGGGCAGCCTGTGGGGCTGGGTGCCAGGTCCCAGCTAGAGCTCAGTGGGAAGGTGTAGGAACTGCTCATATCCATCTCCAGCTGCTCTGCAGCACCCTCAGTCCTGGGGGCACCCTGCAAGCCAACAGCAAGGGGGTGAAGGAAGGGCTCCCACTGCCCAGGCAGCTGCTGGATCACACCCTTAGAGAGCAAAGGCACAGTAGGGAATCAACAGGCAGCAAACTGCAACCCTGGCCATGCCTCCATAGCTCCACTCTTCCCTGGCTGGAAGCAGGACAGGGACTGTGTTCAATGCCAACACAGCACAGCTGAGCTCAGCCGGGGTCTGGCAGGGGACATTTGCACAGAGACAAGCTCTGAAGGGAGCTGTATTTTGTGTCTCATGTCCTATGTGTGTGTGCCTCTGGTTTTTTTCTGATCACAGAAAGGCAATGAGAGTCACCTCAGGTCAGTGGACTTCTACCCTGGGAACGGGACATTTGACCTCATGTATTATCCCTACTATGGCAAGTTCACCCACGTGAGTAAGGGCCTGGCATCTCTGTTATGTTTCCTTGGGGATGGGGAGGGCAGGAGCTGCTGCACAGGGTCCAGATGTGCTTTCGGGCTATTTTGGGCAGATGTGGGCAGGACAGAGGCCACGGGCACTGGGATTACAGTGCTCTATTTCTGTGTCTGACAAACTGTGTGTGTGAGAGTTTATGAGTGTGTGTAAGTGTGTGGGAGTCTGTGAGTGTAACAGTGTGCGTGAATGTGAGTGTGTGTAACAGTGTGTGAGTGGGTGTGTCTGTGTAACAGTGTGTGTGGGTGTGAGCGTGTGTGTGTAACTGTGTAAGAGCATGTGTAACTGTGTGTGTATGTGAGTGTGTGTAACAGTGTGTGAGTGGGTGTGTCTGTGTAACAGTGTGTGTGGGTGTGAGTGTGTGTGTGTAACTGTGTGTAAGAGCATGTGTAACTGTGTGTGTATGTGAGTGTGTGTAACAGTGTGTGAGTGGGTGTGTCTGTGAGTGTGTGTGTAACAGTGTGTGAGCGGGTGTAAGTGTGTGAGTGTGTAACTGTGTGTAAGAGCATGTGTAACTGTGTGTGTATGTGAGTGGGTGTGTCTGTGAGTGTGTGTGTAACAGTGTGTGAGTGGGTGTGAGTGTGTAACTCTGTGTGTAAGAGTGTGTGCAACTGTGCATGAGTGAGTGAGTGTGTGTGTGTGGTATTTAGGACAGCAGGAAGCATTTGAGAGTCCCATGGTGTGGTGCTGTCCTGGGCAATGACCCCAAGAGGCCACGTGCAGTGATCCCATCTCGCTCAGGCACAGACACAGACGGGCTCAGCATCCTGAGGGACCCTCATGGACATCAGGCAGACACTCTCAGATGCCTGGAACCATGAACAATTTATGAATTATTTTACTGAACATAAAAGCCCTGCCTGCTTTTCTGCTTCCTCAAAATTACACTTAAATCTCCCTTCTTCCCAGGTCAACTACACCTCCCCACTGGTGGCCATGCACTTTACAGATGTGCAGAAGAATTCCTTGGTCCCCATTCAGTGCAGTCTGAATGGGAAGGGAATAATCAATGACCTGAAAAGTGACCGCTTCCTGGGCCGAATCATCTTCACACTCAGCATTGGGAAGTAGCCCCTGCCAACACCAGGCACTTAGGTTAAGTCAATCAGAGGCTTTTTCCTTTTTAAAGCATCAAGGCAGCGGGTTTTTTTCTGCTAGGATAAACAGGCACATGAAGATTATTGTTAATTTATTTTTGTTTATACTTAGGAAACCAATGAGATACAATGGAGCGTGGATCCACATTTTTCATCTTCTGATGTAAATCATTATTAGTAAAAATTAAAAGTTTTCCCCTGGGGAGAGAACCTACAAAAGATTTCACTTTTGATTGAAAAAAACCTCTGGTATCCAAATGCTATTTTCTTAAGGTCCTTTTTGAGTGATCCCTGTGGAATGCATCTTTCCTGGCTTTAAATTTTATTTTTTTAGCATAGTTTTATGTGCATTTCTCAGGCAAAAGCTAAAAAGGAGGTAGTTTATTAGCACTATTCTTGTTAAAATAAAAAACAGCAAAAATTCTGGATTATGCCTGCAATAACAGAGTTGCAAAGTGAAAACGGCAGCTCTCAAAATTCTTTCTAGGCTCTCCAGCCCCAGAAGCATCTTGACTGCAGCATTTTACACAGCTTGTTCAGCACACTCAAGGTGTTGAGCAAGGGCCACATAGAAAATCATTTGCCCTTGAACCCTTCCAGCTGTTCCTTTCCAAAGTGGAAAGATTAATGCATTTGTCCCTCCCTCCTCCTCACTCCAGTACTTCTCTCTGGACCAGGAATCCTCACCCAGTCTCTTGGACAGGGATGAGTGAGAGGAGCTCTTCTCTCCTGTCATGGGTCACAGGTTGGCAGTGCCTCCTGAACAGGCACAGAAGTGCCCAAAGCTTTCAGGCCTGTTCTTCCCAGTTCCAGAGAGGCCACAGCTACAATGCTGCAGCAAAATGCAGGGAAATGCTCAGTGCTTACATGGTGAAGGGGTCAGTGCTGGAGTGAATGAAGGCACCAGTTTATCACCCCCAAAGGCTGATGAAACACAGAGTGCGCTGCCCTGAGCAGCCCGAGCCTCCCTTGGATGTGACAGATGAGCTGCACTCTGTGTGTTGGGAGCTCTGAGAACACAGCAGGACAGGACACCTTGGGATAATGTACTACTTGGAAAGCACACTTACTAAAATTATTGACTGAACAGGGGCATTTTGATGTGTTTGTCCTACATCCATAGCCAAGGAACTTCATTTGCTGTCATTTCCTGATCTATATCAGTCTCTAAGAAGTGATTTTTTTGTACTTAAAATAAAGTGACTACAGTAAAATTAACTCTGTGGTGGCATTCTTGAAACACTGGTGTAAGAGATGCAGTTTGTGCTGTCAGTTAGGGACTGAATTTCCAAGCATGTAACAATATCCTGGAACTCTGAGCACTTCATAAACTTCCTCAGGCCAAAGAGTTGAGGAGTCCAGTACAGTAAGACTCACTCTTCACCGAGTATCAATCATCTGGCAAAAACTATTAACTACCTGAACCAGAGGTAGTTTAGGAACTAATTCTGCTCAGTTGTCATTATTCAGATGGCACTGATAAAACCAGGGTAATATATTCATTCTGCCTGCACAAATTATCTGCAAGGGCATCTCCTGACCAACAGAAACTGGCCTCTGCCAAGGGGGATGCTGCTGGGGGAGTAGCTCTTCTTTTAACACCCACAAGTGTTTCTCTGCCAATTGCTTTGGCTCTTTTAAAGCATTAGTATTTGTGGGGTCTTGAAAGGAAACTAAACTTGTTTCTTGCCATCAAATTAACAGCCTTCATATTAGCAACAAGATAAAACTTTATTAATATCTATTCCCTATCTGTCTCTGTTGGAAGGATTCTGTTGGAAGAGGAGGTCCTTTAGCAGATTCTGGACCCATGCTTTCACCAAATCAGCACAAAAACCAACTGATTTGGATGCAAATGTGTGAATAGCTTAGAAGTAAAAGCTTCTGTTTCCCCATGAACATCCAGATCCAAGCAGATTGACAATCCCTTTGGAAGATCTCTCAAGAATGGCATTCATGTCTACTTACACTGAAACAGAGCTTTATAAACACGATAATTAACTTTATTTTCCATACACATATTCTGCTTTCAGCATATTTGTACAGTCATTTAAAGATCTGGAAAATTGTACACACCACTCTTCATGCTGCAACAACCTTAAAGTGCTGGATCAATTTTTGACTTCTGTTGAAGCTCAAAATAATACTTTCTATGTATATACAAAATATATATATGTATATGTGTTTGCATCTAGGAAATGACCACATTTTACTAAGATAGCCTAGCAAAAGTGATATCAAATACTTCAGTCTGCAGTCTCAGCACGAATACATAGCTGTGATCCATCTGCTGGCAGCAGAGAAGCACCACACTGACAAGTGGGTGTACTCATAAAATGCCACTGAAATAATTCCATTTAACACTGGCAGGGAAATCAAGTATTGCAAGAGCAAAGGTACAATACAAGAGACCAAGACAATCAAACCTAAAGCACACAGTCCAACTCAGCAGCATTTAATTACATTCCTAAAAAAGAAAGAGACCTTGGTCCAAGAGCCCGTTTGTACTATGGAATCACTTTTGTCAGAATCAGGTAGAGTGTCTCTTTGGTCACTGTGAGGACAAGAATAATTGAATGGACAGGTATTTCTCAAACATCGAAACAGACTCTTTGGAAAACTCCCCTCCCTGAATACACAGCTATTGTGAGTTGCCAAAACATCAGTGTTGACTGTCACCATTGTGTATGTGAATTACTGAAGGTGCTCTCCCCACAACATGGATACAGGGTCAATGCACAAAGAGATTAAATATTGAAGCAACTTTAGTAAACGCTGCAGAGGACAGAACTTTGTGTGCCCTCAGGAGCTCTCTGCAGACCTGGCAGCTCTTGAGCTGTCCCACAGGTGGAAAACAGGGTTTATTGGCTGCAAAAGGCTTTTGCCAAGATGGACCAAAAAGGTTTAAAGAACAAGAGGCTTCTTTCATTTCATCAACGTGAACCTGACAGGAATGAAGCAGAACACAACCACAAACTACTGACTTTGATTTTGGTGCAGTTTAGATATGGAACACAGAATTGCAAAGGTATGGCATTAATAACAAAGAAAGCATCTTCAATCAGGTAAGATGCTCTTAGTCCTTTTGAAATTACTTTCTTCACTATACATATATTAATTTCTGCTTTATGATCAGCATTCCTCATGCTAGAAATTTTGTGCTCTTACACTGAGACAGCAATAATGAGGAGGTTAAAAGCAGATTAATTCTATCAAACCCAAAAGGTTTTATATCTCCACTTGCAGAGATCACAGTTTTCCAGTTAACCTGTTAACCTGTGGAAGCTGTCCAAAGGAACTGCAGGAATCTCAGCAATCTGTGTTCTTAATCAGTCTGAGTGCTCCCAAAGTACTTTTGAGCCTCACAAGGACCAACGCTGTGTAGTTTATGTTCCGAATCAATGCTGAGAGAAACAGCAGCCAGTGAAATTCCAGCCTCCCACCCTCATTTCACAATTGAGCTCAGAACAAAAGGAAAAATGCAGTTCAACAAAACAGCACAGGAGACATTTCCTTCAGCAGACCGTTGCCTTTTCTGAGTAGTCAAAGTTTTCCAGACCTGAGCCTTATCGTGGCAAATTAGACACCATGCTAGTGCAAAGCTATTCAACTTACATTAGCAGTCAGCTTCTCCATATGATGTTAAACAAGTTAATTTACTAGAAGAATCAGATGTTCTTCTCATATTATGTCAGGCTATTAGTGAGATCAGGTACTACTTTTACATTCAGAAGGAATAGGAAATTCAGGCTGATTCACAAGAACAGCCATATGCCAAGTTCCCAACAGAAGTCTGTTGAGAGCTGGGTATTCATTCTCCCACTGCATGTACAGTCCCTTTTGACATAGCATTCACACTTTTAATTATAGTTTTAGCTGTAGCATTAACCAAGATAAGCTGTAGGCATCTAGAAATTTTCTTGTATAAAAAGATTAAACGACAGAAAGTTTAGTAGATGTCTTCTTTACTAAAAATAACCACATTTCCCACAGGGACACACATCAACTCTGCTCAATTCTGTGGTCCTCAGAACACTTACTTTCTCCAAGTAGCTTCTGCAACTCATCTTCAGACTCATGGCATGTTATTCTGTTATGAAGTGGTTTTAACTTTTTTAAATAAAGAAACCATGAATTAATTAGTTTTTCTTTCTTTTTTTTTTTTAAGGAGCAGGTCAGGGAGTCTGGGAAAGGGAAAAGAATGGGGAAGGTGGGCAGCAGAGATGGAATTAAGAGATTATACAGACTGATAGCCAGTACGACTTTTTCTTCTTCCAATGATGTAAGATATAAAGACAAGAATGATAAGGAATCCAAGTGCCACGCCCACTGCGATGGGAATAAGAAAGTTCAGGTCAGAATCAGCAATGCATTCTTCAGCTGCAGAAAGGAGAAAAACAAAAAAAGCAAGGGAGAATAAATTAGTAAGGGAAATCAAGCATTAGAAACCAAAGAAAGCAAGGAGCAAACAGGCATTTTTGAGAAATTGCATTGTATTAGATACAATAATTCATGTAAAGTAAAATCAGTATTGAGTAAAGAATTGATTGAAAGATTGATTTCTTTAAACACATTTACTGCACACATCCTTTATATTGGTAATATTCATCTTCTGATTTGTACATTTAAGTTGTACATTTCAGCTTTCTCAAGCAAGGAGAGGATAGATTAGAAATCTGAGGACAAACTGGCAGTCTGAGCATGCATTAGCTGATCACACCTCAGAGTTAGCAACAATGAAGCAACAAAAACCCCACACTAGTGCATTACTGCCTTGTCCAGGGGTCCTCCCACCCTGGGGTCACCAGCACTCCTCTGGCTTCTAGACATGAAGACATAAGGGACAATCCAAATAACAAAGCAAAAACTTACTAAGACCTAGAAGAGACAGCCAAGATAAATGTGCTCCAGGCACCGCATGGAAAACACTGGAAGATTCTCTTGGGGTGGGTAACTTTATTTTCCATACAAAAGGGTTATTAGTTTCAGCTGAGAGCTACACAGGCCTCACTGAAATCCACATCAGAGGGAAAAACAAAAGAGACAGCTATAACGCTGCAGTGGTTTTTAATGTACAGGTTGTAAAACATGTGAGGAGCTCCTTGCTGGTAAAAACACCCATCAGTGATTAGCAAACCATGCTGGGAACTGGTTTGGCATTGTAACCTGTTTGAAAGGAGAGCAGAGCTCCATCTGCCTGTGCCAGGAGAGTTCGGTGAGGCAGGAGGCCGTGCCTGAGCTCTCCAGCCCTGAAACAGTGCCTGACTTACATGCATTTCACAAAGCAGCACTCCTCATAAAACTGTTTTGTTTGAGCTTTTAATTAGGACAGAGCATCACACACAGAGTCAATGCTTCCTCAAAAGTTGGCTGCTGTTTTTCATCGGCTCAGCATTAATTATGTGAAATGCATTGTCTTGCTTTAGCTTATGACAGTCCAGCACACACTTGCCATAACCCCTTCCCAAAACACTACACAAAGCCTTTGACTAAGAGCAATGAGAACAACACGTGGAGGCTCAACAACTGAAAATACTGAACTCAGATTATCTGAAGGCACTTACTGCCACATAGAGCAACACTTGGAAGGGAAAACAAACCCAAGAGTAAAGGAACTATGCACCTTATGCACCTATTTCAAATATTCTGAGAAAATATTTAAACATCTGAAAGAGAGACATGCTTGTGATGTTTAGTCATCTTTGTTCACTAAATACCAAGATAGACAATTTGCTAGATGCTGGGTAATGGGTCACTAAACACAAACGCCTTTGCTAAGGATGAAGGATGCCCAGCAGGCAGTGGCAGAAATTCTCTCTCTTCTTCAAAGGAAGGAGATGGCTGCAGTACACATCACACTATGGCACTGTTACAGGGAATTCCCAGGGTGAAAAAGGGTTAAGTTTTCATACCAGGAACATTCCATCCTTGCTGGCACACATCTATCCAGGAATGGCTACTGTACAGTGGTTAGATGCTTCAGAGAGATGTCTTCAAGTGCAGAGTTGGTAACTACAGCCCAACACACAGACTCTGCATTCGGGCCAGCAGGAACAGTCTTTTCAACTGACGTGGCTCAGTGTGTCTCCGTTCAAAATAATCAGAAATTTTTGGCCCAAAACTTTTTTAGCTCCAGTATAAAAGCTGCCTTCCCTTTTAATTCCAATCATGAGATTCAACCAATAGCCCCAAAGTTTGTGTTTTATTAACATATGCTAAGGAATAGAGAACACTGCAGTAAATTTAAAAAAATTTAAAAAACAGCTGAACAAAAAACCAAAACAAGGAACAAATGAACAAACAAAACGTCTCTTCCAAAACCCAAATCCCATCATTCACTGGCTAGAAATGCTTCATTTGAGGACTTTAACCTAAAATATCAGAAATCTTGACATTTTAGAATACAGTATTTAGTAAACTGTGTATAGGGTACTACACCAGCCACACTCTATAATAGGTTATTCCACATTAATATTCCACATCCACAGGTGTTGAATACATCCACAATTTAAATGCTGTTTCCACAAAACCAGCTATGTAACAGAATCTCAGATACAGACTGATTAGAGTTCACCTTACTCATTGAGTTTATTTTCTTTAAAAAAAGACAATACAAGACGTCTGTTTTCAAATCAGTTAAAAAATGTGAACAAGTTTCCTTAAGAAATAGAACAACCTTTATTTTTTAGAGCACAGGTTAAACAGATTGACAGTTCCCTATGGAACAATACATACAGGAAAACTAGTGGTTTTATAACAACAGGAAGTCAGGTGAAACTGATGTTTTTTGAACCAGTTACCTGCACATCAGTCTAGGAGTACTTAAAACTTGGAGCCAATATACTTACAGGTTTTGAAATTGTATTTCTAGTGTTGATTTTAGGAAGCAGTTTGCATGAATCTTCTATATTGTCACTTGGAAACTGTGTACAGTTCAAAAATTTGCAAGATCGAAAGAATAGTGTAATGATTACTCCTTAACAGAAATGCATGTTTAACTGGTGCCACTGAACATCATTCACAAAAAAAAAACCCTAAAAAAATCTATATGAACTTCTGCATTCGAGGATATATTAATATGAAAGTCATTAGATCCATTTTTTGAAATTAAAATGGTAAGTCTTGAAGCTTGTTTCATGATTAAACTGATAGCAGTTCCCCACTTTCATTAAAATGCATTTCAGTAACTGATGCAAAATTTAAGCTGTAGACTACATGCTATAGTAAGCATTATCCACCCATACATGCTTCCTTGGCTAGTGTAAACTGTCTTTACAAAAAAACAAACCAAACCCAAACCATTACTGAAAGAAGTGTATTTTATGATTTGTATACAAACATGCCACAGACATCTCTACAACCCTAGAGAACACTAATAAAACACTAGAGCAGCTTTGATGCAGGCTAAACCCATTCTAAAGGGGGAGACAATGTTATGTTCATTAAATAACTAGTTTAGGCAGCTCATGTTATGACATATGCAAAAAAGCCACAATTACCTAAAGGTCTGAAAGACTTCTTTTTTTCCATGCAGTAAGGATATGTATTACAGCACAAGGAGCCCAGAGAAAAGTTGTGCATCAAGGGTTAGTCTCTACAGAGCTGCAGTTTAACAACAGTCCAGTTGCACTGCACTTTTTTAACCTAGTTATTCTTTCCATACAGCAAGGAAAAACAGGTGTTGTGGGTCCATCTCAGACTTGTTTGGTTTTTGCATTCTTAACATTAACAAATGCTACACTGCAAACAATCCAACACAAAGTACGTGAAACATTCAGAGTGCCAATGGCGGGCAGTTATAATGTGAATTTTGACTGGCAGAGAACCATTCAAGATGAAGACTTAAAAACAGCTCAAGCTGCAACAACAGATACTGGCTCATTAAATGAAAGCATCTTTAAACAATGGTCATTCAAAGCAACAAGACAGACCAGTTCTGTGCAGAGTATGGTATGAAGTTAAGTGCACTTTAAAGTTCTGGAATATTTAGAAAGGTTATTCCCTTTAAACTGATGCCAGTAAAAAAAGCTTGCATTAATTTAGTAGAAGTCTGCTTTAGGTGAGTATTTTAGATGATTGCCAAGGTATAATAAAGAATTCAGTGCCTAACAGGTTTTTTTTGAAAGCATCTGGAAATGGCACTGAAGACTTCCCATATATTCACCATTTGGCAAGTTACTCATTTTATTTGTATAGCCATGGTATAGGAATGATTCCTGAAATTACACCAAGGCAGGAGTAAATTACTCAAATCCTAACAAAGGCAAGTAAGTTACGGCTGCCACTTCAAGAGATCACTTAATCACCAGCCTGAAGTTCAATCCTATGGAAAACGAAGTTGCTATTGGGCATTAGACAGACAATCCTTGTTAAATACTATACAAGTCAATAGAGTGACTAATGCTGCCAGCTTAACCCACAATTACGACAACAACTAAGGAACGCAGAGGAGAGAAGCAAGTACAAATTCTAGGCTATTCTGGGAGGTGCCCAATGCACATCAGTTCAGAACATAGTCTTGTTTCAGGCTAGTATTTGTAAAAAGCAGAAATAAATCCTAAATGCTTTAGGATTTTTGCAAGATAAAATCCTTAGCCTAGCAATTCATCCAGTATTTGACATCTTCAAAACAGCTATGAAACCCACATCGTCTTCTTAGGGCAAGAAAACAAAGTGTAGTTCTGCTTCATCTGAGATAAACAGTCTCCCTTTGTTTCTCAATTCCAATTAGCTGTGGCGAGTAATTACTCCTAAGTTTTGGGTCTTTTTTGGACTTCAGAACTTGCACTTGCTTTGTTTAGAGTGAAATCAGAACAGGAATCACACTTAGATTCACAAAGTTTGATATCCAGCATAGCTTTTTCTTCTGCCAATTATGTAAGCAACCACTATAATGGCAATCAAGACAGCAAGTGCAGCACCAACTACAATTGGGATTAGAATGCTGTCATCATCCAGCGAACACTCCTGGGCTGTAGGTGAGAAAAAGGTTGCAGTAAGGAATAAATAAAGACAGAATACTTGCCAAGTGTGGTATAAAAATCTGTTTTCCTTAATACAAATTTTTTTCCTTGATAAAAAATCAAGCATTATTTAAACAAAGAGGGAAAGAACTGCAGAGGTCTCATCAATACATTTAGCATATTTAAGCATTATAATCACTTCGTGCATTTGATAACCTATAGCAAGCTAAGAGTGTATGAGTCTTCCCATGTACAAGATCTGCACTAGGCAAGGGAGCATCCATTCTTCTACATTCAGGAACCAGGCTTATCTATTTCATACTTAAGGCAAGTCTGGCTGGTGCTTTCACTCATTAAGGATAAAAAGTGTCCTAGATTTGGTATCACGAATTTATCCAGAATGAAGACATGTTACACAGATAAAATAACTATAATTAGAAGAATGCTAGCTGCAACTTCAGCCACAGAGTGAAATGGGTCCCTAACTCTTTAGAAAGACTGTTTACCCTACACACATCTGGAGCGTTATCTTACTTCTGTCTAAAACCAGAACTTATCAATCTATGTGTCTGTAGATCAGTATAGGCCAGTAAGACTGTGCTGCAAGTATTAGCATTAAGCACAAAGACCAGTGTGCATTAAATATTAAGAAGTAATTTAAGACATTTCAGTTTTCTCCAGACAAGATTAAGATAATGCAGCAAACAGACATTTCAGAATCTCTCTTTAGTTCTGGATATTCAAGACTACCTCTGAAGGAAGCTCTGACAGTTCAGTCTTCCCCAACACTCCTGTTCCTCAGACTGACAGGTAAAAAGAAATAAAACATCTAACAATATTCTTTAAGTCCACTTCTGCAAAAGTTCTGTCCAATTTTCTTACATATCTGAGCTACAAGAAGCTGTATGTCAAGATGTTGTCAGGTAACTTCTAATCTATTCTGCACGGCAATGCTCAAGTCCCCCTTCAGTGTCTCTAGTTCATTCAAGTTTTGTGAAGGAGAACCACACACTTGGCAGACATTTTTTAAGGGAGAACAAAGCTTTGCTTTGAATGCCAGCCTCAGAACTTCTATTCATTCCATGTACATCTAAACATATCTAAAACAACTGGAACAAGAGCTTCTGAGATGAAGTGCTTGTACCTAATGCTGGTGCTTTTTAGCAAGTAACAATTTTGCAAGCATCACTAAAAACAAAAACGTAACTCTTACCTGTAGCAAACTTATTTGCCTCCACAAGGAATGGCTGAATCCATAGATTAAAAGTATGTACTTGAACATTTTCATTAATCTGAAGAGTTTGCTCTTTTCGACACATGTAAGAGCTACCAAGGAAAGCATCCCACTTGCTGAAATTGCTGTTATCTGCACTTGAAATGACTAAACAAAGAAAGAAAAAAAAAGGGAATTTGCATGTTCATTTAAAATGCAAGACAGTTGCTAATACAGTAAAACTGAGGAACTGAATCTAGAGAGGCCAACACTTCAACACTGACTAGTATGAAAAACAAGGTAGTGCAACGTGGGATTAATCTCCTTAACCAGAAATCAGAGACTGGAGTTACTACAGTACTTTGCAGTAATCTCTCTTTCATATGTACATGACACCAGGCTTTCCTTGTACCTCCACTCAGTGTTGCAGAGTTCCAAGTGGTTTAGCTATAGTGCTATTTAACTGCTGCAGCTATGACAAATAATTAAAGAAAAAAAAAAAAGAGAAAACATATGTTGGTTGGGAAAAAAAGTATGCTTTCATTTTTGAAGGACTGGCCTTTTTTAGAGAGAGTTAAGTACAAATGGTTGGAAGATACAGCAGCATCTTCAATCTAAGAAGACAACAGCTGCTTTAGGAAAAAAGCTGCTAAGTTGGTATAACTATTTTACACTCTAAAGAATTACACTACTGAAAAGAGTTATAAAGAAGCCCCCTTAATTTACAGTGACTCCAGTAGCAGAAGTTTCAAGAATTGTAGAGTGGTCCCACACTGCTGTTTAAAGTAACTCTTACAGCCAATTTCTGCTTATTATTTTTGTTCATACCAACTTCTAGACAAAGTAGGAGCTAACAGTAAGCATGAACAACATTGAAAAAAAAGCCAGAAGTCTTTGATGCAGACACCGAATAAAATATTACGCTTGTTTAAGGCAGATACTGTTTCTTACCAGAACCATTCAGACGGTTGAGCAGTGTAACATTCACCTCCCTCAGATAAAATTTTTGTACACTTGCACTTGTATTTTTCTGTTCAAGAAGCAAGAACCAAGTGTCAATGTGCAATTCTGCATTTGTAACTTTAAGAACACATACTTTACAAAAGCCAACACATTTACCAGTCTTACATTTTCTACAAGTTTAACCCAGTTCTCCATTTGTCTTGAGGCACTCAGCTGGCCAGTTCTACTTCCCATATGGGAACAGCAGACCACCAGCAAGCAACAGGAGGATTTTACTATGAGTGATCACCATGCATGCTGTTAAAGGAAAACTTAGTTTAAAATAAAAGAAGTTACTTACAACAGCAAATGTGAAACCAATCAGTGTTCTATTTCCATCATTCAATTGTAGAGTAGCTGTTGTGTTACCACAGGCACCATCTGCGATAGTCGTCTTTGGATTGATGTTGATCAGAAGAGGCTGAAATACAGACAAAGCACATCAAACACATTCAGCTGCCTTTGGAATATATTGTCTCAGTCAGAAACAGTTTTGGGTTAGAAGAGCTGGTCATAAACAGGACAGCAGGAAAAGCTGAGCTTGGCTGCTATGGAACCAAGGCTGTTTGAGTTAAATTTACATGCTGGCAATGCTGAAACAAACTGCTTGGGAAGTGTTCCTTTGCTCCCTAACAAAACAAGCTACTCTCTGAGGGGAAAGACAGTATCTGGAGGGAACAACAGCCGTAACAGCTAAGAAAGTTCCAGACTTTTAATCATGTTAGAAGTATTCCCAGTAACAAATTCTGTTGAATCCACATAAGGTTTTTGAAGACAGGTATAATGCAACAAAACTATTCTGATGTCAGAGAGGTGCTATATACAATACTTAGAAGCAGTTCTGAACAGCTAGCAGTGCACAAAGCAATAACCCTGCATTCAGATTTTACACCAAATAACTACAGCAACTTTTACTCTTTGAAAGAAAAAGGAAGCACCTTGTCTTGGGAAACATTCAGTTGCAGCCCAACAGTCGCCAGGAAACAAGTTTTATTTCCACTTTTAAGAGAATAGTTTCCTGTGACTGGATTCTCCACAGGTGTGGGAGCAGTTGTTGGAGCAGGAGACGAAGTAGTAGAAGATGCAGTAGTTGCATTGGCAATGGTAGGTGGAACAGTAGGTACAGTAGTAGGTGTATCAGCACGACATCTAGTCTCTGAAAAGACATTTTAATCATTATTTCATTGCTGAAATTTTACTGAAGGTTTATTAGACAGACAAAGCACAGCTGCCATTTATTCTCAGAAATCCTGTAATGCTCAGTTTTAAATCCACACTCAGTACCATTCATCTCTGACACATGGAAGCAAATCACACAAAGATCGGTAAGTTGCTATAAAGTGACATGTATTTGCTGTAGACCAAGTAAGTGACCCTATTATGCTATATGCAGCAGGATGATGTGCTCATCTCTTTTCTGAGCTATGACATGAAACAACAGGCTCTGGACTACTCAAATGCAACAGCAGAGGCCACCACTGGAAGTGGAAGGCAGTCAGCTAAACACCTCAAACTCAAATGATTTACTCAGCAACAGTAGTTCTGAAGTGCTTATTCTTAATACCCCAATTACTGGAATACACACTTGAGAAGACTCCCACCTTGGCATGCAAACAATCGACGTTACAGTACACTAATAAGTCTGTTCTCCTAATCTATTTTTCCAGGAACAAGGAAAGGAGTACTAGGGGATATTTACATGAATATTATTAAACACAGCTCATCTTAGAATTGGTGGATTTTTTATTATGGGACTTTGCTCTCTGCACTAAGGTGCAATACAAAAAAGCTCTTTCACAAACTGAAATGCTCACCTTTTTTACTGACTGTGCCATTCTGAACAAAAGCCTGCACAGTAACATTCCAGAAAATCTGTGTTACATTTTCTGCTTCAACAGAGTAGGAAGTATGACACACGAAGACAGTATTCAGTTGAACTGGATGGAAAGGATACTTCACAAGAACCGTAACTGGTCCTACAAATAAGCACAAATGTTTTAATGCCTTATGAACTACAAGAACTTAGAGGTAGTGTTATGTTTTATATTAATCCATAAGACAAAGACTAAGAGATAATTAAGTTTAACAATCGTAAGCTCTTTTGAATGCTTTTCTTATGCATCCTGACCTGAAGTGCTAGGTAATGCAGGAGTAACCAAGCTTGCAAAACTAGACAAGCCATTAGAAAGGTGAACCCTTTTACTTAAGTTTTTAAGGAGAAAAAAAATTCTATTATTAGTAGGCATTAGTACACAGACAGCCTAACACTGTATTGCTTGGCAAGGCAGAAGGTCAAGCAGTGCACACTAAAATTAATCTTCCATGTGCCTGCTGTCTACCAGCACCTCACTGATCAAAGCTGTTTATCCTTCCCCTTCTCTTCCACTTACAGGAATTACACATTCAGTGAAGCCATTTGGCCTGCACTGTACCCAGCAGACAGGCACAAGGAACCTGGCAGCACATGGTACAGAACTCATTACATTCATTACTAACTCCTGTATTCCTTCTGACTTTGAAAAAGCCAAGCCAGGTCAGGCACACGAGGTCTGACACTTCTGGCTGAGTCTGCTTTGCAAGTCAGACTCTGCACTGAATGTTACCTTTTCTTTTAGCATCAGGAAATACAGCTGTGTCATTGGTGTTGTAGGTCAAAGTGATGTAGTCTCCCTGGTAAGTTTCATTGTTTTCTGTGAAGTTAATGCTCCAAGAATGACCTTCTCCAAACTGCACTGCCACAAGTGCAGCTTGTGTGTCATTGCCACAGACACTTCCATTGTGTGTCACACTCGATGACAAATTCAGGGTTGTGGTTTTCTAGAAGAAAAGGGTAATTTAAAATGCTTTCACGTGCAGTTCTTCCCCATGACAACATTATAAATTTGCTGGAGTTAGCTGAAACCTTGCACAAGGTGAGATGATTTAAGTTATTCTAGAAAATTATGATAAAGGCTCCCTGACACCTGCCTGAGAAAGGAGCCTTTATCAGATTCAAGTACAAAAGTACAACTCTAACTTGGCTGTAAATCTTGATCACGTTGAGCTGCAATTCCATTTCCTGCTTGGGCTAAGAACATAACTATACTGATACTGGTTAGACTTGGTGAGTTTTGTGTACTTCACTCAATTAAAAGCAACAAGGTACTTTCAGTCATTTTTATGACTAAGAACTTATTCTTTGTTTTATAAGGAATATATAGGAATATTCTTCTCAACTGACTTCGTAAAAAAAAAAGTAATAAATCAAATACTCTAGGTAAAAGAGCTTAAACTTTAATCCAGGTCAAAACCCAGTTTTCAGCAAGAGTTACTCCCAAATACTTACATAATCACCATTGTTTGATTCATATGTTATCAAGAACCTCATCATCCAATCTGCATACAGGCATGTAGCATTAGAAGCGTCCTTTATATCTACTTCAACTGCATAGGACTGGAAAAAACCTGTAAGATATGATTATTAGCTATTAAGACATTGTTTTTAGTTCATTTTCTAGAACCACTTAAGAGGACAGCTCATTACAAAGCAGCAAATTATGTCAGGACCATATTCAATTTACCAGACACTGAAAGAATGGCTAGATTTCTAAAAAAGTATCAAAAATAGGAAGCACACCACGAAATTATCAAAGCTGGCAAAAATTAAGATAATCTTTTGTAGTCTGTTTACCTGACATGTATTAATAGTCTGAAAGTGTTGACTGCCCAACACTGGACACTTTTAAGATTTGGCTGGACAGAGTGCTGGGCCATCTTGTCTAGACTGTGCCTTTGCCAAGAAAGGCTGGACCAGCTGATCCTTGAGGCCCTTCCAACCTGGAATTCTGACTCTGAAATAAGCATCAGCTTTCTGGTGACACACTGGGGAAACCAAAGGGCACAAACAAAGCACTTGAACAATGTGTTGCTTGTAGACCAGGGTCTATTATTTTATGTGTTGTATCAGTGATTACGACTCAAGCTGACCCCCCAAGAGATGGGATCGCCGCGCCTTCATTGTGTTTCCACGATTTCCAGCTCGAAAGACACGGGTGTTAAATTCCCTCTGCGTTTTAAGAGAACTTTCCCAGCTGTTGTATTCCTGACCCGGTGAATCGCGGCACAGCCGTTGCCGTGCCCCGGCCCCAAGTCGAGGAGCGCTGGCAGAACGGCCTGGCCGGGCCGCGAGGGGTGGGCCCCGGTTCCGCCACCGGGCCACATCCCTCGGCAGCGGCACCCCGGGGTTCCGGGCCTCCCGGCACAGTGCCGCTCCCCACGCCGGGCCCGCGGCGGGCGGGTGTGCTCTGCTCCCGTTCCGGTCCCCGTCCGGCGGCAGCACCGGCACCGACAGCAGCGACAGCACCGACAGCAGCAGCCGCCGCACCGGGGCTGTGCCGCGCTGGCCTCTGCAGCGGCAGGGGAGCGACGGCTTGTTCTGGCCCTCAACAGTGTTTGCGGTTTGCACTGGGGCGGCTCTAGTCTGGGAAGGGGTAGCTTAGAAGTGATGCACATCCAGAGAAGTTTAATATAGAGGCTTCCACTGAGCAAAAATAACGAATAAAGATATTGCCCATGTTTGCAATAAATACAAAGCGTTAGTATGCTCTCCGTGCAGCTCTCCTGCCGTGGCTGGCGGTGTCGGTGCTGTCCATCCATCCACCCCCGGGGAACGGCCCCGGGCTCTCCGGGGCTCGGTGCCTCCGGTGACCGGGCTGAAACCCCTCCTGGCACGGCCCCTGCGGCGAGGAGGGCGTTGGCACCAGCACCCCGAGCTTTAATGCGTTTTTTGCTGGTGCTGAAAGGCAGAAAGTGGGGCAGAAAACGGTGAGGGAAGATAGGAGCTTGCTGCAAACGAGGGAGAAAGGAGCCTGAGGTGTGAAGCGGGGAGAAGAGGGGTGGACAAAAAACTTGGTGGATTTGGGTCTGAAAGGAGGTATAAAATGTGGATTGTACCCTGGACGCTATTGATTAGCGGGGAAAAAACCAAAAAACCCACACCCAGACAAAACAAGTCAGAAAGGCTGACTTGGCAGAGAAAGGGGAGATGGGGAAGAAGGCATTGAGGCTGGGAGGCAGCAAGGGAGATGGCCTGAGGAGACAGGAGCTCTGCGCTCCTCAAGGAAGCCCTTCTGGAATAACAGATTCCTCTTTCTGATGCTGTGGAAGAACTGAGGGGTTTGGATCATCAGGCTCTAGGAGACATCCCCAGCCATGGGGGAAGGAAAGGAAGTCTGAAGAAGACAATAAAACACATTGACCTGATAGATTGGGACAGTTGCAGTGTAGATGGTGTTGATAGGAAAGCAGTTACGCAGTCTTGAGGAAGTGGAAATAATGCAATCTCTTATCAAAGGGCAGTTAATTTCTCTCAGCTGTGTGCTTGCAATCCTGTACTTTCCCATAGAGTGTCACAAAACCAAAGCTGGCATGTCAGGGCTGCCACGGAGACCAGGGCATCGAACAAGTGAGGGTCCCACACACGAGGGCTTTTGTGGTCAGACAAGCTCACTGCTTCTTTGCATTTCTTTTTGTGCTTAATAACTACACTAGAGCCCACTCACCATGCATGTTACATACCTGCACAGCAGCTTTTCTAAGCATGGTTGCATGTGACTCTCAAATGCATGTAATTTCAAAACAGAGTAAATTTGTATTTATCCTTTGGGCTTAATTACCAAAGAATATTTGAAGAAATAAACTTTATATTTAATAACTGACTTGCTGTAGGGAAATGTCAGTAACAGTAGCACTGATGAAACCACGAATTCTGAAAGCAGCGAGTCTTTCTCAGCTCCACCACAAAGAATGGGGCATTTCAGAGGCTAAGGAGAGTCCTGCTCTGGGGATTTTGTATTTCCTCAGGCTTCACTCCTTTAGTGCAAAATTCTGCTTTTAAAAAGTGATGTCACAAGGAATTAGGAGCAATCACATCAGGAGGATTTGACTATGAGGAGACAGACATTGAATTAAGCTTTGATTAATTGGAAGAGGAGAAAATGATTGGTCTCTTCAGGCAGTTCATGTGGTGGGATGGCACTTTTTGTATCTGCTGGAATATTTACTTCAGGACTTCTGTATATACATTGATATGTTCCAACACTCCCTTGTTCTGAGTGAAGAATTCTGAGTATTTGGATCTCTTGCTTGCACATAGGAAGTGGGCTCTGGACCAAGTGGATGTTCTGCAGACATAATGGGAAGGCTGATTAACTTGTTTCCTTTATGCTAATTTAGTGAAGCTTGAAATGAAATCTAATGGTAGCAATCATAACAAGCAAATCCTTTTCTGTTTAATAACACAAGAAAAATAGCAACCGGTGTGGGATTAAAAGAAGGGTATAGTTTATTTAATTCAGCAGATTTTCATTTGCATCGTAAGTTTAATCCTTCATGAATCCTTTAGCAGTTTCAACAGTTTAGATACTATACCTGGAATCAAACTTTTCTTAGCCCTGGGACTTGCCAGAATTGATGGATATGTGTGGTCAGAAGCTAAGTGTTCGCTGTTTAATGAAGCACTGAGTAACTTAATGTTTCTGATTCTTGGTGCAGAAGAGTAGAGGTTGTGATAAAAAGAAGAAAGAGATAATCCCTAGGACATGCAGTAATCATGACTTTATTCGAATGTGTTTTTATTTATTCTTTTAGATATCTCTAAACAAAAGGGCAATTCCTGTATATTTTTCCAGGGAAAAGATTATGGCAGAACCGATTATTCCTTCCCAGGAGGCAGAGAAAAGATGTGTTTCCATTTCACGTGGAAGGGGTGAAAAGAGTAATATTCTAATGCTTGCCAGAGAGGTCCCAAATTCACTTGGCAGAGGGGGATGAACCACAGGCACCTTTTTGGGACTGTGCCAGCAACTGAGAGTTAAAACTATTCACGAGTTTTCCTTCTCACACAGCCCCGGTTTGTAGCCC
The DNA here is from genome assembly GCA_013400955.1 of Drymodes brunneopygia. Lineage (NCBI taxonomy): Eukaryota > Metazoa > Chordata > Aves > Passeriformes > Petroicidae > Drymodes > Drymodes brunneopygia. The sequence continues at coordinate 312,258 of VZTZ01022849.1, read as the reverse complement.
TGGACTGAGGATTTGGGGTCCGGACACGGCAATAAGATCACGGACTGTCCAGCACAGAGTGACCCTGCAATGCCTCAGCTGCCTGTGAGTCTGCTCGGGGGCAGGGCAGGGAGGGCTCCCGGCAGCTCTGCGCTCACAGCTCCGAAAAACCCTTCTGATCTAATCCCTAGGAAGGCTCCGAGCAGATGGCAGCGCTCCTGAGCTCTCGGGTTTCTGGGGGAGGTGGTGGTAGGAAACCAAACCAATAAACGCTGCTGCGAGAAACTGCTGAGTCAAGACTGGGGAAATCACGTGAAAAGCTAAAAAAAGAAAGCTTGGTGGGGAGGTGAAGAGATCAGCGAGCAGGTTGCAGCAGAGAGCTGCGAAACTTCCTGTAGAGCCGCTCGTGTCGTGACAAAGCTGGGAAAGCATTCCCGGCGCGGGGGCCGGAGCAGAGGCACAGGCGCTCCGTCACAGCCTGTTACACAAACACTGCTCGCACACCGCTCGGCTCGGTCTGTGCGGAGGCTCCGGGCTGAGAGCCAGGCAGGAGCTGGGCCTTGGCACGGTGCTGGGGCAGCAGCTGCCCCGTTGCTGTCCCGCCGCTGCCCCTCGGTGCTGCGGGGTGCAGGGTGAGGGGTGTTGGGGTGCCCCGTGGTGCTCAGAAGCGTTTCCAGCTGCTGCTGGGTGTGATGCGTGCTTCAGCGCTCAGCAGCCGGGTTAACATGTGGCAGTGGGTGAGATTTATGCATTTTGTGAGTCAGACCAAGCTGCTTGTAGATGTAGCTCTGTTTAATGTGGAAAAAAAGAACTTGTTTGACTGACAACATGTTCTTTGGGCTTGTTACAGCGAAGTAGAGATGTGTCAATACTCTCGCTTTTGTGGTTTGATCGGCATACAGTGCTGGAGATATATCTGACAGTCTCAGAGCAGAAATTACTGTGCAAAAATGGCTCTGCACAGGAGGAACCTCCCACTTCCAGCTCATATGAAAGATGTGTTGGCTGTAACATTATCTGAGAGATTTCAACAGGAAAAGAAGTTACGTCTAAAATACAAGGCTGGGAGGGAAACTGGATATTATGCAGTAATTTTCATAACTGGATAGTTTAACTGCAGGACTTCTGTGCTACAGGATCCCTTGTGACCTAGAATAATATCCCTTTTACAGAGAACATTGTGATATTTGTAGTTAGTCTATAGTTTCCAGCTCTGACAGAGCTTAGAAACCAGATCTGGCAAACACCAGACTAATGCCTGTTCACTGCATTGTCCTGAAACAGAGCTCTTTGGGGGAATGATCCCTCTCCAGTTTGAGGTTGTGTGTTTGCTTTGTGCTTTTGGAGCTAGGACTTGAAGCAGCAACTGCTGCTGTAGGAATAAAAAGGGAGAAACTGAAGTGATGCACACACGGTGCCAGTTCTGCAAGTGACAGAATCACAGCCCTGTGGTTGCAGAACCAGTTCTGACCTAGTCCCCAGCCACATCCTACAAACAAGCTTTACCTGTGCAGTGACAAGGTTTCAGCTCACCTCTGCAGAGGCTGTGTTTTGTAATTTGTGTTCCTGTCTCACGCTTGGAAGCTGCACCTTCTCCCCAGCACGCACGTGGCAGAACTTGGCCTGTGCAGTGCCCTGCCCAGCCTTCACTGAAAACTGATAGAGCAGCTTTGCCTTGAGCCTCACACTAGCACCAGTTGAAGGACTTTGTGCATTTAATTAAGGGCCTGCTTCTGACAAAGGTATCTGGTTTTGGCCATGGTAATGATTCTTTTCAGCTATACCTCAAGCTGCAGACTACACAAGGATAAAACAGAGCAGGCACTGTGATTATTTCATAGGAAGTTCAGTCCAGAAGAGGAAAAGAAAGCTATATATTAGGTGAACATATTGCTAATAATCCAGTACTGATATTTCACACTGTATGAAAACTACTTACTGCTCCAAATAGTAATGAGCAATCTATTCCATGTCATTTCAGATGCAATTTACTTGCATGCTAGCCCCTCTCTGCAAAGTCATAGTGACTAAGCTTTGCAAAGAAGCACAGGAGCCCTTGAGCCCTGCAGTGGCCTGGGCAGTGACCCTCTGCATTCTTTAATTGCGTAACACATCTAAATGTTGGATCTACTGGGAAGCAGTTACTGCAACCTCCCTGTTACTGCAAATAGCATTAGATGGAACAGAATCTGTAGACTTACTTTTTTGAAAAGATAAAATTTCCTAGCAAGTTGTGATTACCCAGGTGTTTTAACACAGAAGTACCTAGTGACAGCCCTGTTTTCCTCCAGCTCTAAAATACAGGTGTTGCAAGCTGATAAAGAACTGATTGTTTTAAGGAGCAAGATAAAGAACTGTCAACAGCTAATAGAGAAAATTAGGTTAACTGGATTCTCCTGTCTGAATAGTCTCATTAGGCTGCAAGAGCTGACCAAACTTTTGATCTAACAAATGTAACAACAATGCTGGTAACAAAAGAACGCTTGGAATTCAGCAGATACAAGCAGAAGGGAAACGATAAGGATCGAGGTGACAATTCCAAGAGAAAAAGTAACATCAGAAGGTGGCCAGCCCAGCAACAATGGAACCTGGCAAGAAATCAAGAGTCCACAGACCAGTGATTGACTTGGATTGGGTGATGAGTGTCAGGGGTGTAACTGAGAGGTGTGAATTGGGGTAGGGGCCCCTCTCCATATGCACCAGTTCCAGCTGTAACCAAAGAACTAACAAAAGACTAATTGGACACACACTTGGATTTGGCATTCTTAGTGGGCTCCTAGCGTCAGACACAGTTACTGTGGTTGGTCTGTGTAAATCTCTAGCAACTGATGAAATTTAGTATTTGCTGGATGTGAACTACTGTTCCTCAGCTTAAGAGGTCTATCTGCAGTGATGCAATGTCCTACTGATTTTAGAAAATTCACTTTCAAAGTTACTGTTTTTGTTTAATTTATATCCTAATGCTAATTTTCCATAAGCAGCAGTGAGACCAGCTATGAGTCATTTGAAAGGTGGCCTTGTACCAGGAAACAATTACTTAACCAGAAGAAAAACCTGCTCCTTTGTAGGTTAACCAACATCCATTGTTTCTCTTCCCAGTTAACTCCATGTATTACAAGATACCCTTGTGTCTCTCAACCACTCCAGTAAGTGTTGAGGTGTTCATTGTTTAAATGTTGCAGTATGTCCACAGGCCCTGGCCTCTTTAAGGGGGAACAAAAAAGGCAAATCCAAAGCTACCATCTTAAATTTGATTCGTCATCAGTTTTTCTCAGTCAGGAGAAAGGTACAGTGGCCTATATTGCACTTCACACAGGAAAAGGAATGAAAGAATTTACTGCTGTTTTTTTCTCAGAGTAGAGTAGACAGATCAGTCTCCAAACAGTCATTTGTGTTTCTGTAGGACTTTTTTTTTTTAATGTGAAGAATGTAGGAAATATTCTCCTTAAGGAGAAAGTGTTGGTGGAAAAACCATCCCATGCATTTAGATACCTCCAAGCTGCAAGGCAGGAAGGAAGCAGCTGAGCAGGATTGGTGGCAGATGCTTCCCAGACCTGTCTGAGCCCACCTGCCCCAGCACTGTTGTGTAGTTCCAGTAGTGCAGGGTCAGCCCCCTGCAGCCCAAGCCAGCCTTCCACAGAGCAGCTCACAGGATTCTGTGCTACAAGCTGTCTCAGCTTCCAGAATCCAAAAAGAAAATTCAAAACACTCCATCTCCCCCCTCCACCAAGTCCTTAGTGCTCCTGAACTGGGAAGGGCCAGGCTGGACACAGTCCTTCTGCTCAAATTTAACTCAGCTGCTCAGGGTAAGAAGAAAAATTAAAATTCTTCATAAGAGAAGCAAATTCCCAATCCAGCTCTGTCCTTCATACTTCAACAATCATTCCGGAGTCATTAAAATAATGATAAACTGTGAGACAAGCAATATTCACACAGCAGGAGAGATGCCTCCTCTTAAGAGCAACAAGCCACCACCTCTGGTATTTTTGTGTATTTCTGCCACTTGTACACATTCTAATCCTGATTCAGAGTCTGTGAGGATGCTTATTTCCTTCCCCTCCATGAACCATTTTTAGCAAAAAACCCCAAATAATAAAAATTCAGGAATGGAAGCCACTTAGAAAACTCAAGGGATTTTAATGACTGAATGAATAAGGAACTACTTATTATATTTAAGTAGCAAACAAGTATTTTGCTATCAAAGCACAAGCTAAAGAATTTAAAGAAGCCATAAACATTAGTAAGCCCAACATACAGAACTTTGAGTAAGAAGGCATTTTACACACAAGAGTTTATCAACACAAAACTGTTTAATATTTATTAAATGACACAAAATACCTAGATAACAGACTCACTCTCTGAAAGGACATGTATTTACATTATTTACCAACTTAAGAAAGACTCTCTGTACCCATATCAGACTTATGAAACATAAAAAAGGTTTTGCTGCTTTTTGCATCGAAGGATGCAACGGTGATACATGCCCTGTTTGCAAGTCTGCATAAACTATAAGTTTTTGATGCTGTGAAAAAGCACAATTTCTTATTCTGGTAGCTGAGGGAAGAGGCTTCTGAAAAGTAACAGGGTTAGTTTTTTCCCCCCACTCCAGACACACTCTCAAGACTGTTATACAAAAAGTATATTACATTTTTGAATGCTGCTGTACTCTTACAATTTTAGTGTAACATTTCAAAGAAAATGTTCCTCCTACTATATGAGAGCACTAAAAAAAAGTGGTATTTGAACATTTTTTAGATGCACTTTTTTTTTTGTTTTAAAAGAAAGCATTAGGGCAAATGATATGTCTAGGAAAAAATGAAAGGCTGACAACAACAAAAAAAAAGAAAGCTGAGACCAAAATATGAAGAACAGCTAAAGCAACTTAACGATTTGCTAGGGTTTGTTTTTTTTTATTAACTATTTACTTTGGCACCTTTGTGTAAACTATAGAACAAAACAACGTTTACAACACATTTGCAATTACAGCATTTAAACAAAATGGTCACTTTTGAAACCAGCCAAGACAAAAAAATAGTCCATTTATGGGTATAAAGATTAAAAAACCTAAAATATATATTTCTAAGAATAAACTGCAATTTCTTATGAACAAGGTGCTATAAACTGCATGCAAGAGTCAAGATTAAAAATGTGTGGCCAAAAAGACAAGCTGTGTTCTAGCCAGATGAGTTGTGGTCCAAGCCCATTTCAGTTTTTTCTTACAGAGATATATATGGCTCAATAAGCAGGCACATGATCCCAGCAAGAATTTGCGGAGTTGTACGACGACAGATCTTGGCTGCAGCTTTGTCATTAACCAGGAATGAGTGAGACCTTAGCAGAAGAGATGAACAAGTTCTTGGGGAAAACCCATGGAGCTACAAGGAGAAGCCTTCTCCCCTCCCCTTGCTCACCCCTCTCCCGGTCTAGCCAGGGTTCTCAAAGTCCATTCTTTGGGTTGCTTTAACTGGATTGCGCTTAGGGTCTGCCTCAGATTGTGAATTCTGATGAGATTTGAGGACATTTTCTGTATAATATTTTCTGCACTAAAGTTACTGAAATAGACAGGATAAGAATGAAATAAACCTACAGTCCTTTGCAGTTCGTTTGACTGAATGTGACACTTGGGGAATGAGGGAGGGTTTTACCACAACAGGTGTTCATACATGTAGTGGTGTTAGATTTATATGCTACAACAGACTGAATGGAACCAGCTGAATACATCATCTCCTGTCTCCCAAAGAGTTAAGTCTTATGCTTCTTCTCCAATTTTCTTTAAAAGGAATCTTTTATAGGCTGAAGATATAAAACACACACAAGAAAAAGGAACATTGAATGTGAAACACAGAAGTTTGTTTTTTTTTGATGGTGGGGGGCATTTTTTTCCTCCCCAGTGGATCTCTATTTGAACTAATACTTGAAGATTTGCAGGGGGAGTCTTCAAGGTTCTTACCACGTAACTCCACTGTCAATATTTGTCTCACAGAGGCAGGGGTGGCTCTGGATGTCTACCAGTGGTTATGCTGCAATAGTGTCAAGGGGCAAGGTAATTTTCTGCCGATCACAAAGAGCTGTATGACAGTTAGTTGAGGGTGAATGCAAATAATTTAGTAGGGAAAAACACACCCACATTTGCTTCATCTGTCAGCTGACAACTGCATACAAAAGAGCCTGAGAGAAAACGTGGCTGGAAAATACATGGAATTAAAGAGTAGATAAAAAAAAGCACTAAGGATGGGATGTGTCAGATAGAAAACACACACACAGAGTCTCACACATGCACAACCCTGAATGTGGGATCACAGTGATAGAAGTTATAGGTCATAGAGAGCTAAGTTACACTGCCATTAAACAAAAGTAACATCTTGCTTTCAAGAGATATCTGGTATTCCCCAGGACTATCAGTGCCTGAAAGAGGATGAGGTTTTTCATTGTGTTCTGCAACACAGCTGATCATAGGTCTAAAGCCTGGCTGGGTAAGGAAGAACTGGTACGTGGAGGAGTTCATTTTCTGCTGACACCTTTTTTTCCCCATATATTCCTGGCACATGCTGCTATAAGCAATAAAAAATGTATTTCGTTGAAACAAAGCTCTACATTCAAGTGACTTACTCTCCCATGTCTTATAAAGATGCAAAGAATGCTCTCTGGTCATCTAAGAAAATATATTTTAGATGCCTTGTAGCAATACTTAACTTACTATATGAGAGGTAGGCTTCTGGGTTCTAGGAGGCCTGCTAGGCTCTAGGGCTGAGTTCTTAAAGCTTTAAGTTAAAGCAATCCAAAGCAGGGCAGTCTTAGAAGAGCTGCCCTGTCTAAACCTTGAGGTTAGTTCAAGTTTAGAATGTTGCAAAGCAAAACAAGTATTGAAATCCATTTGCAGTTTTTGTTCTTACAGCTTTACCACAATAACAGTGTGGCTTTTCATCTGTTAATAGATTCTCTTTATTCTAGAGTATTGCTGCCAAGAGGTGAAGGCCTCCTACCCATGACTAGTAAAAACTGTCACTTCTTCCATTATGGCTGTTTTATGCTTAAAATTCCCAAAGGTGAACATCACGTCTCACAGGCAAGCCATATAAATCTAATATGAACTTGTTTTGTTGTAGCAATTATTTAAGAATGGTGTTTATATATACAGTATATATGCCCACACTGCAAACTTTATACATTGCTTTATATTGGTACCATTTTGTGTTAATTGCAACCAAGAATATTTTCCATTAGACCAGCAATAAGCACAGCTTGGCTTATTCCCCATTTTCCCCCCTCAAGAGAAAAAAATCCAGGTGTGGGCATCAACCAAACCAATGGTATGTATAACTGAAATGCATTCTGTACAGTAAATTAAAAGTTTGCATGCAGTTTAAGCATTTTAAAGGCTATTTTCTTATATTAATGAACCTTCTGTTTCCATTTGAAGATGTTAAAGATATCTGTCATATATCAAGGGACTCCTCTTCAGACCCAGAGAGAAATGGAATCAGAAAGACCAGGTACTTTCTTTCAGCTTTCTGCACATCTTACTAAATAACATGCAAAGAGTTCAACAGCATTCTTCTTAAAATGTAAATAGTACTCTTTAAATGGGCATGTTAACCACTGAAAGAAGTCCACTCTACTATACTTTTCCATTACACTGCTTTCATTCAATCATCGGTAGTATAAAAAGTCAATTAACGGGATCAACAGGCTAGTTTATCCACTGGCAACTGTGTAGGACACCAAGTGTGCAGTAAAACAAAGGCCAACATATGTTTATGCAATATAGTTGTACTGATTCGGGTTTTCTTTATCTCTTTCCATGTAGTCCCTGTCAATTAAGGATTCTATTCTCTTCTTAAGGTCAGCAGGCTGTAAAATAAAGCACATGTCAGCATTATTACTTTGCAGTCAATGCTTCTTGGTTCTTTTTTTCCACTTGAGCCAAGTATCTATATTGTTTGAGATGGCTGAAAAAACAGAAATCCCAGTTTAAAAAAAACGTTCTTTAAAGTATCAGAGCTTCTAAAGTCTGCAACGTATAACTGAAGGAAGAGAAAGTAACAACATTAGCTCATCACCTGTAGCTAAACGGATTTTTACAGAAAGGAAAGATATTTGCTGCTGTTTGAACCGAACTCTAAAGAAGTGCAGTTAGTGCATCATGTACCAAAGTGTTTCTATTTCTGACTTTCAGCCAGTCAACCAAAAGATGGTACAGGTTTCATTTCCTCTTGAAGCAAATGAGTTTTGCAATAGTTTGGGTGCCCTGTGTTTTTGTTGGGTGAGGAACTTTATGAAAATGCCTCATGATAACGAGTGAGGAAAATTATTTAAATAATCTGCTACCATCTTACAAAGCCCAGCTGCAGTTTATGCAATACTTACAGACCTGCAGGCACTCAACATGGTAATACAATGGAATGAGACAGCAGGATCTTTTATTTTACATTTCCATTGATAGAAAGCACTATATATTTGAATTCCAACAATGTATCACTGTCTGTTTGAAAACCCAATTCCATTTGTACACAATAAGCCAGCCATTTTATATTCCAACTGTGGGCTTCTTCAGCTTTGAGACATTCACCAATATTTTATTTTTATTCCTATATGTGCGTGTATATACACTAATCAGTATAAACCATCCAGAAAAAACACTGTACTTCCAAAGTATCAACCAAGGTAAGACTGTAATGCAGAACTGGTTCTGAGATCTGAAGCATTTTCTCCTTTGCCCAAGAATGCCCTGCCAGAACACTGCAAACAGTGGAACAGCAGCATACAGGGAGAGCCAGCTGCTCCCTTACTGCTAACAAACTCTGGGGCTGAAATCCTTTGGAAATAGGTTTTAGTAATAACTGGCACTTTAAAAATTCCTGAAAGTGAGTATTTGCCCTTTCTAATACTAAAAAGATGTGTATTTTAGACAGAAGCACTGTTTAGCTGAGGGCAGGCCAGGGAAGATAAAAAGAATTAACAAAACTTTGGAAGTAGAAAAAGCAGTACACCACCTTGACTGGGAATTTCAGCTGGTTGTAGACCTCTGACACGAGCAGGTTATGGCTCAGCGTCTTGCGCATCTTCATGATCCGCACAATGGCGGCATCGATCTGGTACTGCCGGTCCTGGAACACCCTCTCTGTAGTGCTTGCCTGCTCCTCCACCTGACAGATCCATTTAGAAAATTTTAATGAGAATACTAGCACTGTCAAAACAATTCTTTCTACCTCCAAGACAATTCTCAGTGTAAGACAGTGAAATGCCTGTTGTCAAATATCTGACACAAAGCCTTTACAAATACGAAGACTGATTGTCTATTAAAACACACACTTGTACAAAGAATTAAAACCTTTGCACAGATTTTACGTTGGATGCCTGTCAGAGAAACAAGTCCACAGTGAATTTTCCATGTTCACAGTCAGTAAAGCTCCATGGAATGATAAAGGACAAAAAGAGCATTTCATAATTGGAACTTCTCTTAACCTTACTTAGAGACATCCAACATCACCGGTGTCTTAGTACAGAGGCACACGTTTAAATCACCACTGTTAGGTATGTGCTGTCATCCAAATTACACGTGTAACTCTGACAGAGATATCAGTATGTACATGACAACAAGGAGGAAAAAAGCTTGTAAAAGGGCAGGCAACAAGGTTCTTAACCCAAGGATTTAAACCCCAGAGGATCAAAAAAAATATACCGTTTCTTTCATCTGAATTTGGTTGATTTTTATCCTGAAGAGCTTATGTCTGAAATCATCATTACATGTGAATTTATCACCATCTTCCACATCTTTGCCTTTGGGGCTTTTAGTCAGTACTCTGGCTTTGCCACAAGCCAGAGATTGAAGTGTCCTTCTCAGCTCTCCATCCTCTAAAGCAGAAACAAGTTGTTTAGGTTTTTTTAATAAGAACACTTGGAAGTACTTGGTTGTTTTCGATACCAACCTATCCCAGTGGCTTGCTTTATCTCCTCTAAACTGAACTCCTCTCCTTCATTAAACATGAGCAGCACCAGTGTCTGGAACAAGGAGACCTGAAGTTCTTTTTTACCCTGTCACAAGGGAAATAAACAGACATCACCAGGCTGTTTTTTTCTGGGGGGTGGAGGGAAAGGGATGAGGGGAATATGAGAAACAAGTCACTCTTGCATGTCAGTTATTTTTCTAACAGGGTGTTATTTTATTCACTTGAGAATAGGAAAGAATAGAAGTTACTGGTCATTTGTGTTTACTATGAAATGCAGCACAAGCTGGAGGCCTTGTTTTAAAGGCTGGACTATTCTATCCAGTGACAAAACTCACCCAAGATATGCATCAGATGACTCCAGACAAGTCTTAAAGCACCAAGTGCTTAAAATTACAATTTGGAAGACCTTTAAGTCAAAATCTAACACAAACATTAGTTTAAGGAACAAGGTATAAGGAACCATAGAATCTTTGAACCAATCAAGTTTGATAATACTTGCTTTACCATTAACATTTTTCTGAAAATGGAAGTGGTAAGCATTCCTATTTCATGAGAATTTTGTGTCCATGAAGAAATGCTCAAGGGGAGTAACTGGAAACCCTTTTAAAATCGTTGTGCTCTTGTACAATTCAGAATTTTTCTTTATTTCAGTAGTGAAAAGTTTACAGTAAAGATCCTTAATGCTATCAGATGAAGTAAGGCCATGGAAGAAACATGGCCCCTTTTTTTCCTCCCACTATAAAAATAAGGGTCATTTTTAATCTGGACCTAAACCCACTCGATATTTTCCCCAACAGGCTTTTCTTTCCCCACCAATACAGAGATTGGGTGCATGTTCTTAGACATTAACACATCTGTTTCAGAAGCTACAAATTCTGGAAAAGATAGCAGGTGGTTAAAAGTAATTGCAAAAACAGTGTTAAGTTTTCCATCACAGCACAAAAAAGCTTCCTCATATATCCCTAAGGTACAACCCAGACTTGGAATCAACATAACAACAGGAGTAATAGAAACAATAGACTCACCTCTTTAAATTCTGCTTTTAGTACACAGTGTCCTAGTGTTGACTGCCACTGAAGTTTCCTACCACTGTGTTTTCCTAAATAAAAGGTCTTGAAAATCTCCTGCAGTTTTACCATCTAAAGAAAGAAAAATCCCAAAACACTAAAACACAATTTCTACTTTAAAAGCATCCTTCCCTCCTCCACAATCAATTAAGCCTTAAATCAAGGCTTAGAATGATAAAAGGAATTGCAAGAAAACAAATTTCATTTTTAAAAGTTAGTTCTGCATTTCCTTCTCTATGCATATCGAAAACCAAGTGTCAGTGGATCCCAAGATGCACTTCTGCCAGGTCAATACTTGTATAACCCATGATGTTCATTACCTCTGGGGGCAGGTGGACCTCCATAGGCACATAGGTTGGCCAGTAACCCATAGTCAGAATATTCACTGTTAGTTCAATGTTGCCAGGGACATTCTGATTCTGCATATACTGCAAAGAGAAACAAAACAAATTGAAATAGAGCTATGTTTATTATACACATTTCAGGTAGAACTGAAAAGTTAGAACAGGCATTGTGAGAGCAGAGAAGACAAGTGACCACGTGATGTGTTTGTTGTATAAACTGCAAGTTACATACAAGAAAATTAAGATAAGAAGAAGCACTTTTCTGAAGTTCAACAGGCACTTCCATACAGGAAGAAAACAGCAAAATGAAGTGCTTTAGCAGGCTGAGGTGAAGATCTATCTAATTAAGTGTGAATGGAAGAAAGAATGTTAAAAATTGTAATCAAAATATTACAGAATCACCAGAACTAAATGTGCAAAAACTTCCAAGCCAGGCATCAGAATACAGTGGCGTTAAAAATGTCTTAGAGCTGGTGTTAAAATATTTTGTAAGTTTACAATCCTCTTATTGCTGTGGGTGATGTTTTTCTTTGTTTGTTTGTTTGAAGAAGCTTGCCTCAGTTTTTTTGCTGTGTTGCTCAGGAAAAACCTTTAATAAATTCAGTAAAATTTTCAAAAGCACAGACATGACAAACAGCAGGCTTTCCCTCAGTACCTGTTTGAATTGTATCATTATGTCTTTTGAAAGCTCCATATCTTTAAACATTCCTTCAAGTTTGCTGGTGAAAGCAGCTCCACATTCTATAAAAGAGAAAATGTAAATATTAGAAATTGTTTATTTTCAACACCTCAGAGTAGTTGTTATAAGTGTCAGAAATGTACTTTTAAGCAAGATGACCTTTTTCAGCAGATTTTCTTACATAAAGACCTGGATTCTAATTAAAGTGCAGAATAAGGTTACAAACAAGAAAGAGGACAATGTTTTAATGTGATAGCTATTCTGCAACTCAGGTGTTTTTCCACATGGACCTGACTGTTCATCCTTTGACTACAGTGGCCACCGATCACTCATGATAATTCTAATCCCTATCAGCTGCCTTACAAACTCTCTCCTGATGGCAGAACAAGATTGAGCTGTAAGAATCTCACCCTAACACCCAAAGGCTCCATCCAATGAAACAATGAAGACCAGACTAGAGCTGGCAGTGAGTAAAAAGTGGAAGTCATCCTTAAGTTCTCTGAGCACATCACTGATACACTCAGCAGGGAACCTCAACTCTATTCCATAGGCCAAGATATACTGTGCACTTTAAATTCCTGGGTTTTGGCTTTTCCTGTTATAATTACAGAACTATAAGTAAATCAATCTCCTCAAAACCCACCAGTCATTCAGGACCTGCACAGAAGCCTTTTGCCCTCATGGAAAGGGGAAATACCAACAGCGCTTCTGTGAAGGCTTTAAAACAATTACTTTTAAAAGAAAGCTGATAGATAGAAATGATAGATAAAAATGATAGATAGATAGGTAGACAGACAGAAATGATAGACAGACAGGTATTTACCATGTTTGAGTTTGGAAAGCATAGATTTTTCAGCATCTACTGATGCACTCTTCCCAACTAATAGTCTCTTTGCTAGATCTTTTTTATAAAAGGCCTCGAAGACATCTTTTCCTGTAAGAGACAAGATTTGAAAGAGATCACAAAGCACTGCTGGTTTTAAACAAACATTACTTACAAGAGGCCCAATTCAAAGCTCAGGAAAGCAAAAAGGGCATTCATATGAAGATTTTCACAGGCAAAGTTAAACAGCACTACACCAACAAACCACACTCACAGAGAACAAACACCTGAAAATATAATCAGACTGCAAAAATAATTTCAAAGTACCTTTATGTAACTGGTTAAACAACTGTATCCCCACAAAAAAAACCCATTACTTACCATATATGAATCTAAATATGATCATAATTTTATCCAGCATTTTTTCAAGTTCTTCATCAGTAGCTTCTTTGTTGCCTGCACGAAGCTTTGAATCTACATATTTAGCTAAAAGAGTGTTGAAGAATAGAGTTTAGCACATGCTTAATATCACAATGAAAAAAATTTCTAGAGCTAATATTATGAAATTTTGAAAAGGTAAAGGATCCTGAAATCACTTTCTATCAGCCTTATGACAGCTACATTGATACAGTTTCATGGAGGCTATAAGGTTATAAGAACATTACAGCCTAGTATCTTTTTTCAGATAAGCAATGACTATATCTTAGCTTTATTATCACACAATCTTAAAAACGTTTTGCCTACGAAAAAAAATCCTGTTTTATGTTGTGATCTCAAAGTAAGTCACTGCTGTTGCAGATTGACATGGCTGTAGTAGAAGCCAAAAGATCAGAAGAAAAATATGTAAATCAGTTATTTAAATGTGGTGATTATACTGCTATTGTGATAGCAGATCACTATTCTTGCAGATCACTATTCTGGTTTAATTTCTAGTTTCAATCAAATTAGATTGTTTGTTTTCATTTCAAATGGTCTGGTAAGAACATTACAGTTCGGGAATTAAAGCAAAAAAAGGAGGGCAGAAAGTATCACTCCACAAGCCTAAAAGCACAACCAATTGCACAGCAGGTGTTATTCACTGTGTCAGGAAATGATTCAAAAGTGCAGAGTACCAGGCATGTAATGCACAAATCTTGTAAATAATGTTCTTTGCAGAGACTCTGTCCCCACACCATGAGAGGTTCAGTGCATCCTCAGCTCTCTTCCTTTCATATATTAAATCCCTAAGAGCTCTGTGCACATGTGCTGGTGGCACAGTTATGTAAGCTTCTGAAAAAATCTAATAATTAGCAGTATTCTCACATTTGGACACCAGCCAACTGCTGGAATGCCCAAATTCTGATGTTCTGCACTTTTCTATAGCCTAGCCAGTGAAGTGATGAACAGTTTGCTTTTAATGTTTGATGCTACCCTCCCAAACAATTCCCTTGCATCAGGTGGCATAGCAGATCTTCAACTTGATGTGCACTGTGCATGTATTACCACACAATTCCAGCATATCCCATCTGCAAGTGCACCAGCAACTCAGCACCCAAATTCTCACATGAAAGAAACTGAAGAAAAATACCTATGAGTTCTGCTGGCTTATTTGGTCTTTTGTTAATGAATGTTTCAAAGGCTTCTTTCATGGCATTTACAAACTTCTCATTCTTGAGAAAGCAAACATCAATAATATGGTCAACTTTGTCTTTAAAATCAAGAAGTTCTTGGACCATGGTTTTGTCTTTTTCAGGATTAATTACTATGGTGCTACCAAATGCCTGTAAAATAAAACACATCTTTGAATTAGTCTGAATAATTAAATTAAACAACAAGAATTCTAAAACCTTAAGTTACCTTTGTAATGTGTTGTTTCTGGTACTCATATTAGTTCCATGAACAACAAAAGTATTACTTTGTTATGTATTGCTGTATTATGAAGTATTTGCTATATAATCATCCCTAGGCCTTGTGTATTGATTCAAAACCAATGGGTAAAAAAGTAAATGGATTCAGAACTTCTGTCTAAAGAAATAAAGTTCTGCATGACAAAATTAACACAACCTTTTTAATCATCTATATCCTCAGGTTTTACACAGGTAATGCTCCCACTAAACTCAGTTTTATTTAACAGTACTCCTATGCCATTCCAAAGCCTTCCTTCAAAACAACCATATTTTCTGTGGTATTTTCACTGACAAATAAAATTATTCATCCTAACTGATATTCAAGTGCTTTTTGAACCTCAGCTGGTTGGTAAGTTAAACTACCACTCATTCTCACAGGAAATTTTATTAGGAAGAAGACAAACATTCTGCCATTACCAAAATAATTACTGAAGAAATATAGTTGTCCCCCAAACTAATTATAAGCAAGATTATAAACTCCAAATTTATTTAGAGTTCAACAATTCAACTGAATGTTCAATGTTTTCTTCAACAGGGCTATTACAGTTACTGTACCTTTCCTGGGATGCTTTAAAAGCTGTCTATTAAATACATGTTTATAAGCAAATATCTTAAAATTTTAGAAAAATGCAACAGTTTACAGAGATGACTTAAATATCTGTGTATAAACCCCACTGATAAAACAGTGGTATCTGTTCCAGAGTTATGGGAACAGTACCTTTATGTATTCAATCCAGTGCTGCAAGAGAACCTGTACTCCACCTCTCACACGACTGAATAACTGATACAGAAGAGACAGGTCTTGAATTCGGTTTTCATCAAGAAGGTGATTTAAACCTGCAAATGCGAGAATTTCAATAGAAATTAAAACCAGAGTAACCCAAAGAAAGCATAGCTTATTACTACAGTAAGAGGCCTCTTCAAAACTAGTATTTTTTATCAAACCGTTAGTGATGGTGTTTTTTTTCTTTTTTTTTTATTTTAGAGTACCTAATTTAACAGTGAAACACAAAGTATCTGCCTGAACTGGTTGAAACTTTAAAAATCTTATTATTGCACATGATTTTATTGGACTTAGGCTACATGTACTTTACATAACAACCTTATCACAACATCTTTGCTTACTTCTGCTTTACTATTCCCTAAAGATTTACAAGATTTTCAGAAAAGTTTACACTGTACTGATCTGTAGGAGAAGTTCCTTGGCAAGACAGCTCTGAGTCTCAACTCCAGCTGTAAAATAAATTTTACAGATGCTTGAAGGCAAGCAGCTTCAAGAAATATCTTCACCATTTAACCTTCTGGAGAAGGCCTGATGCTCTACAGCAAGGTTCTAAGAAAGTAGATGGGTAAAGATCAATACTCCCCTCAATGAAGAGTTTGTTAAAGATGTGCAGGAAGATGCTCACATACCTGTTTCATTCAGATTCTGGCTACTAAGGACTTGATTGTTTTATTATTCAACTCTTGCTGCACCCGTTCCTATTTCCAGATTATCTCTGAGATCAACAGAGGGTCACTTGACTCCACAGAGAGTACTGTAGAACTGAGGCAATGTATTCCATAGCTCAAAGTATACTACATTTTTAAAACAAGCTGCTTTTTGTTAGCAGCAAGTGCTCAGTATCTCCCTTTTCTGCTACAGCCATAATTCAAAGCCTACTCCTTTCTTTACCTCCAAGTCTTCAAAATGCCATTTAACACTGAACTCGAGTCCCTGTTCTAATTTTCCTTTTGCTTTGCTGTGTATCAGAAGACAGCACAGTGTCCCCTTATCTCCAACAAGGAGAATGGTCAGTGCTATTTTGGGAACTGAGCAGCAAAGGGAGTTAAAGAATGATGCAGCTTGTCCTCCCCCAGCACCCGAATCCATTGCTTTCTTTCAGCACAAGAACTGAAAGCCCCAAAGCAGTAATTAGAAACATTTCTATGAAGAAGAAAGATTACCTTTCTGAAGAATGGCTGTTAAATGTTCACCTAGAAGTTGCTTTTCTACAGTAGCAATTAGTGGCTTCCTACAGAAGAAATGTTTAGAATTACTTTTCCTTTTTCCATTACTGACAGTTTTAAATCCTTCTTTTGAGATAACATTAATTACATTACCATTGGTAGTGCTCTAATTATCTGTGGCCAAAGACCTAAAGTGATTATACAAATTATTATCCTTTTTCTCCCCAGTAAACAATCTTTTTTCTGTTTGCTGACTGACGATTTTAATTCACACAACAAGCCTTTTGTACATGACCTGTAGGCAGCTGGACAATGATTCCATCAGTGAAGATGTCGGGGAGAATTCATCAAATAATATGCCTAATCCCACTCATGTCTTGAAAGACAAACCAGGGAGAAATAAAAACAGACCTCAAGTTGAGAGGTACTGAAAAAAAATAGGGCATTGGCCACTAATACTGGTGTGGAAGAAGGAAGCCACTAAACAAGCTAAACACTTTTAACAGCTGAAGGAGGAAGGAAATCAAAACGTATGATAGTAGCAATAAAACACCTCTCTCTCAGAAACATTTTGATATCAGTGACCTACATTTTCTCTCAGACATAACAACTGTAGCTTTATGTTAGAAGACATCCACCTGACTGTTGGAGGAAATCCTGTCTCTTAGTAGAAAAGATTGAAGAATGACATTATTCAATAATTTCCCAGACTCTATATGCAAATAGGTTTTGTAAATATCCAGAGGCTTTAGCTTTAGCATTTTCTACGCCAAGTCCTATCTTCTTCAGGTAGGACAACAGTTGATTAATTACATTTCAGCAGGAAAAAGACATCTGGGCTGAGAGAGGCAGCCTATTTTTCTTCAAGCAAATACTTAACAACATTTATGCCAAAATAACTAGTGACTTAGAAGAAAAGGCTATTAGCTGTGTGAGACAAGACAGTGCCTCATTGTAAACATGGAACCATGGGAAGTGAAAAGCATCTGATGGTCAGTCAATAACAGAAATAAATTGCAGCTACTTAAATGGCCCTCAACAGAAGAGGAGCCAAACAGCTCATACTGCCAGGCGAAGAGAGATTGCACTTACTGTGTGCTCTGATCTAAATAAGTGATTATTCTGTCTGCTTCTTCTTCCAAGCGCTTGTTGACATGGTGAAGATATTCTGGAACCTGAAAATGCCAGAGTAGTTTTGTATGTTAAAAAAACAAACAAGAAGGGAAAAAGAGAGACAGTAGTAGTCTGACAGAAGTAGCAGCTCCAGTTTTAAGCAGTAATCATTAGCACTGTGACTGAAGGCAACTGCATGTGCATTTCCGTTTTCAGAATGCTATAAAACAAAGGTCACATTATTGCCTTGTACACTGTCTAAGGGAGCAGAATATTCCTACTCCCTGACACGTGCTTTGACATTAGGCTCAACAAATACTGTTAAACATCCAAAATACCTCTCGTTCCTGCATAAGCCTCTGTCCCTCTGCTGCATACAGGCGATTGGTCTCTTCCAAGAATCTATGTTCGAAAGAGTCCTGATAAATCTGGGGAAACAACATGACAGCAATCCAGAGTAAAGCTTACTGAGCACTAAGTAAGAATTTGAGCTATTTAGTGGTTTAAAGGTGAAACAAGTTTAGTCACCTGCAAGTCAGAAAGCATGCTCAGAAGGCTTCGCAGTAAACTCCTGTCGATAGCCTCACCATTTCTTTCCCTCTCGATCAGCAGAAGAATGCCATCAATAGTTTTGTTCTGAACCTTCTGATCACTGATTATATGAGTTCTGAACAATTCTAGCCCCATATCCCTAAAAAGAAAACAAAGACTGCTCAATAAACTAAGAATAAATCCCAGATATCTCTTATTAAAACATGATCTAGATCTAAAAAAGAGGCCAATACCAGCATTCTTCCAATTCCTCATTCCTCTGCCTCCAAATCACTCAAGATGAACAAACACATGAACACTAAAATAAACCATGACACTGCACTAACATGAAGCTAGAGATTTTAAACACCAATGCAGATATTTTTTCCTAAATAACCATGTAGCTTTTGCAACATCTTTATTTTTCAGTTGGCTGACAGGATTTTGGAACACCAACCTTCATGAGAAATGAAAAATATCATCCTGGGTTCCAATTCCATGGTTATAGTATTGGACAATATTCCTTTTTTGTCCATCACTTATTAATCTCTAATTCTTAGGCATGGCTTAGAAGAACTCAGTGATGTGACAGACAAGGATCTCTGCTGTCCAAGTTAAAACCTTCCATGAATTTGAAACTATGGGTATGGTCACTCTTAGGAAAAGTCAGGCCCTTCATCAATCTCTTGCAAAGTAATTCAGGTACCAAGGAACAGTAGGGCATATACTAATTATTAATAGAACAAGGAGCAGAAGTTGAAATCCAAAACAGCGTATCTTGCTTTCATTTTAGGTAACTCTTTCCTTCAAAATACTTATGGAACTTGAAACACTGTGCATGCTAAGGCAGTTACTGGGCACCCCAAACCCTTGCTCTTCAGTTGTTGACCAGACCCCTTCCTTTAACTGTGCAAACTGGAGGCTGATTCTACTTCACTGAAATTCGGGATCACAGCTGTTCTAGAACAATCCTATAATTTATGGCAAATAAATTAAAAGTCTCCCTTTGCAACAAGAACTCCTGCATTCACTGTGTAATTTACAGGTTAGGTTAATTTACTATTAGGTTTATATAACAAAAATCCATCTGAAAATCAGCAAGATATAAGCAATAGTTGAAATGCATCCCCAAATAATTTTATTTCTGCACCCCCAAATAAGTTAATTCTTTGTGCCCTTACCAAATAGATGGCAGCATTGAATTCTGAAGTACGTAAGTTCGATCCAAGAACAAAAAGATACTTCTAATCATAATCTGTCATGAGAAGGAATAAAACAGCCACAATCATTTTACTCTTAAAACTGAAGAGGAACGCCAATTATGCTCAGTGACAACAGGAAACGCCACCAATGGGTTTCAGGCCCCTTTCTTGGACACTGCTGGTTTATTTAACAACTTCTGCCAATCCCTGCAAGGTGATCAATGTGACACTTTGCATATTTCTGTATAACAGAACAGCTCCTTTAAAAATAGGTATAAAGGAGAAAGATTTGCATAAAACTGACAATGAGGAGTTAGGGGGGTGTGTGTCCAAGATCAGACCCTTATGCCAAGAAACACACTACAGGCAAGTATTTTCAAGGCTTGATTTCTAAAAAACTAGATACAGCTGGATATCACAAAGAAACCTTACATAAATTTAAGACATTTCAGAAGTTTGAAAAGGAACAAAGTTAAGCAAAACACACTGACAAAGCAACTGGCTTTCCTTAAAAAGATAAACTTACCATTTGTCTGCAGTGATCTTGCCAACATTTGTCTATTTTCTTTAGAAAAAGGACACTATCCAAGGAATCCGTGAGGAAATCATTAAGAAAATAATGATTAATAGGTGGTGTAAGCAATGAAACGAACCAACTTTATTATTTTTAAAGATCCTTAACAGAGATAACAACAAACTCACCTACTCTCAGAAAGAACCAGCTAATTGTGTTGCAAGAATGTGTTTTTATTTTTTTAATGAGGGTTTTTATGTTAATAATGAGAAATCAAAAGGATCTGAACAAATTTTTAAAAATTACCTAAATAGTTTTGAATATCTTGTCTAATGCCCCATCACTAGGGAATGGAACAAACACACACACCCCATACCTCAAAAACCAACAATACCCAGTACATGTAAGAGCTTGCCACTACACTGTAATTTCAGCTCATGTTAAGAGTTAACCTTAAGAAATAAATTTTTTCCTTCAAATTTATCTTTTATTCAGCTCACTGGATTGTTCTGGTACTAATTAACACTCACTTAACATGATGTCAACCTGATGCAACTCCAAACTTCTGAAAATAAAACATTTTGATTCTCAGAACCTGACATGCTGCCAGATCATCACTACTTTTCCAAAAAATCCAACAGCTACTTGTTGGAAGACTCTTCACTTTATCTAAGCTTGGCCAGTTCTGTAGAAAAAAGCCTGACATGATACAGCCAATAGTCTTTTTAAGCCTTGCTGCAAATCTAACATGACCTTCTGTAAGATGTCAAAGAGTTTCACAAATACCAGTGAAACTTTCTCAGAAACTTTTCAATGGTTACACATATAAAGGAACGAGTAGTGTTCTCCTAGGCCCCACAAAGAAATGAGAGCAAAACCAATTACACAAAACCTAAGAATTCAGATTACCATGGCCTAATGTCATGAACAATTCAAAGAAATCTATCACCATATACTTGCAGGTAAAACAATTTTGACTTGTCAACAGCTAAGAAAAGGATATTCTCTGAATTGGTGAATTTGTGCTTTAATGTGGTCTTCACAGATCTGCCTCAACTGTTTGTACAAATTTGCAGAGATCTTGTAGGAGCAGAGATTTTCAACAGCCTGAAATAAAAAGAAACAAAAAACCTTGGTATGTTCTTACATGTAGTTTTACAAGAAAGGGGGACATTCCCTCCCAGACAAGATTTCTGCCTCTCATGGCTTTTAGCACAGTTAACTGCTGCATGCAAAGCACCAGAGACAGACATGGCACTGCAATGGTAACAGGAGATAAAGGCAGGCTGTGCCCTGTGCAGCTCACAGACTGTCAGTGTACCTGAAGTGTCAATCTCTCACATGAAACTGCAGGACTGGCATCTCTAAAACCAAGGATAGTACTTTACTATGTTCCAG
Organism: Drymodes brunneopygia; assembly: GCA_013400955.1. NCBI lineage: Eukaryota > Metazoa > Chordata > Aves > Passeriformes > Petroicidae > Drymodes > Drymodes brunneopygia. Next base: position 290,822 of record VZTZ01022849.1, on the reverse strand, counting down.
TAGCTTGCTGGGCTTCATACCTCAAATCAGTCACCTAAGGTAATAATTTTATTAACTGCAGTGCTTGGCAAGTCACACTGATATTAGTGGAAAAGCACTGCCAGCTTCATTTCCTTTTGCAGTCCTTTCCTTGATTAAGCTTCCCTCATCCCCAAAAGTACATATATATACATATGTTATCTATCCATCCACCAACTCCACGCCTGAATAAATTTAATTATAATCCTGAATATTAACAGCATGACTACATTTACAGTGACAATCCCAGATTTCTAGATCCCATCAAGTATTAGAAGAATTATCACTGTGCTCACAGTAAGAAGTGAAAAGAAGTTTAATGAGGCCATGCCTTGGAGACTGATCAAGCAAACAATCATTCTCAAGTCCATTAGTGTATCTCAAGACTTCCAAAATTCATTCCCATGGTCCAGAATTTGAAAGCAACTAAACAACTTTAACTCTTTGCAGGCCAATGAAAGACACAGTAGGAATTATTCTGTAAAACACCTGTAGAAGCTAGAGGAGAAGCATACTTGATTTTCAATTAATGCTTTGTGGTTTTATTTACAAACTGGGAAAGACTTCAGTTGCTTGTACGGGGCCTTGGGGAAAAAAATGGACTGGAAGGTAAAGCTTGTTCCCCAGCAGCTGCAGGCAACCATGGAGGGACTGCATAGCTCAGAAGTGCACAGAGCAGATCTTTGCCATTACACTAAAATTCCCCCAGAATATTTCCCAACAGTCCAAACAGCAGCAGACAGTGAGCAGTCACCACTAAGAGCACAGCAACAATCAGAACAGCTAAACAAGAGTTCCTTGGTTCATCCCAGGATATCAACAGAAATCATTCTGAGTGCAAGTGCACTACATCTAATACTGGCTCTAGCAGTTAGAGGAGTTAAAAAAACCCCAACGAAACACAAATCAAACCTCCATGAAAACCAAAAACCCACAACAAAACCATCCCATACAACAATAACCACAAAAACTCCCAAACCAGCATGAGCTTAGTGACAGAAGTAAACAAGTATAGCAAGAGAGTGCACATGCCAAATAAGACCAAAACAGGTCTGAATGAAGACTAAGGAAAGCCAAAATCATCACCCAAGTATACATATCTTCATATTTGGAAATAGCAACAGGTTTAACTCTCAGCCTCAACACTTAAGAAACACCAAACAAATACAATGAAGTGATAGGAAAATGCTTTCTATAGCTCACTGTTCAGAGCAGGTTATGGGCACTGCTCAACTCTATTCTGCTATTGCACAACCAGGTTCAGGCAGCAAACCAGGATATAACCTGATACTTGATTCAGAAGAACAAGGGGATGGAAAATACTGAGCTTGAAGAGCCTGATTAGAACTTCAGCAAGTGCAATCTTCCTAGGTTTCTTAACTTCTTCCACTTTGGAGAAGCCAACTGAGAGCTGGGAAGGTGAATATTTTGGTTGGAACTTGCCTGTCACCTGCAGAACCACCGTTACTCTGGCTTCAACCCACCAACTCAGGACACCAGCAGCCTCTTTCCTGGACTTCTGGTCACCTCATCCCAACACTGTTACAACTGCTGTCTATCAAACAAGTACTCTTTAACTATGCTGCTCTAAATCCTTAAAAGAATTAGCCTCTGTACTGTAGATGGACAAATGCATACAATTAACTTTTAGTGAAACAAGGGCACATGCATTAGTATACACCTACTTTTATGGAGTGTTTATATAAAGCTGAGCTTTTACATTTGTCTGTCAGAAATTCCAAAGTGTTAAACATGTCTGCTATGATTGAATGTCTGAACATAAAGTACAAAACTTCTGCATCTTTATTGATGACAAGCACAGAAATGCTTTAAATCTGTGATTTTTGCTCATTTTTAAGAGATTAACCCCCTACTGCAACATCATACTTTGCTTAATTACTAGTGCTAGACAGTGTTGATTGTATCTAAAATGTATCGACATTGATACATATAAAAACTGAAGGGCTTCTAGTTCTCAAAATGATCTTGTTCTGAATTAGTGGAAAAAGTGTTTCTGATCAGGGAATCTGTGCCCTAATGATGGTCAGATCTGAAGAGCCCTATTCCCTTTGTATAAGACATATGTAGTTGGATGTGGCTTTTAATTTATTTTTTTTTTAACTGCAGCATCCACACCTGGGTTTGTGTGGTAAGGAAAAAGAACTGAACGCAACTCTGATGAGAGAAAATCAGAACTTTCTTGAAGTACTTCACTCTCATTGATTTTAAAAAAATAGTTATGTACCAGGTACCAAAGATCTCAATCCCCACTTTCAGGTACTAATGTAAGGAAAATTATTCTACAAAGAAGCATTAAATTCTGTAGCATTTCAGCTACTCAAGGATGAGAATCATTTTATTTGCTGAGGAGGAACAAAGCAAGTACAAAGCCTGGGTCCCGCAAAGAAATAAAGATTCAAAATGTTTGCCCAGGGGGATTTTTCCAGCACAGACAAGAGTTAAACTAAACATAAGATGTTTAACTCCATTTAAAAAAGAATTATTTTCTTTTGAGGTGTGCAGCAGAACTTTTGCAGACTCTTTTGCAATTCCCCTCTATGCTGGATAATGGTGTCTGCCAAGGCATATTTGAGATCAGATCCTTTTACCAAGCAGCTGTTCAGAAATGACATTAGTTTAGTTAACATCTAAAAACACTAGTGATTCCTATTACTATTTTTAAATCAAAGTATTTATTTTTAGATTTATATAAAAAAAAATCATACTTGATTGCACTCTATTTCACTGAGAAGTACCTAAGTAATAACTATGTTGAATCACTGAGACTTAAAACAAAAAAAGCTTATTTTTTTGTTTTCTGACCACAAGCAACATTAAATTAAGGTTGTGGTAAGACTGAGTAGGAATTTAAGCAACACTGTTAAACAGAAGCAAGTATTTCAATAGAACTTTGTATGTTTTAACAATTTTGGATAGCCTTCAAGCATTTAATTAACAGTTATTTGCACTGTTATTCAGTCTAGAGTAAGTAATTTACAATACCACCCAGTACAGTCGGCTGTAATTTGCTATCACTTCCACCAAGTTTTGCAAAAATAACACTACTATTATTCTGACAAACTGCTAAAAAAGCAGTATTTTTAGTTAATGAATTGAACATTACAAAAGACTATAGTGATCTTGTGAATGCTGTGGACTGAGGAACAGCAATTAATTTTTCCTTAAATCTGTCCTCAAGCCTTGTACAAACAGGATTTTTTCCCCCATATATAAATGCAGCTTTTGTTGAAAAGGGGAGGGCAGGGGAAGAAGTGGCAGTAAAAAGAGATGGTGAGAAGGCTATATACAGACACAGAGGAACAAATTAAACAACTAACCAGGTAATAAAGGCTTTAAAAGTAGAGTAAAAAGTTCAAGTGCTTCTTAATACCCAGCTAAAGCAGCATCGTTGCTATGCTGCTAAAACCGCAAGTGACGTTAGTAGGGAAAAGGTAAGCAGGGGAAATCTCCCCAACACATTCAGCTGAAAAAGCAGAAGTGGAGCTTACAAAAAAAGCATTAGGAAATGAAGTTCAATCTGATCACTTCCTAAAGTATTGAAGGAAAAACAATCAGAGCTGTGGCTGGCAATAAAGTTTGATTCTCAGTTGTTAGAATAGTAAGAATGCTGCAATGCCCAAAAATTACAATTAAACCAAAATAACACAATTAATGAAGGAAAAATGGTGTTCTATTTACCTACAAGAAGTCAATAAAAAGTTTCAGTTTTTGAGTGATTTTTTTATACTTGATCATGAACAGATACTTTCTTCAGAAAAGAAATTATATTTTAACATATATCATATTCTTAAACAACAATATTTGAGGATTTCACATTTCTCCTTTAGCAGACAAACACCACAACCCCCTAAACAGAAAGAGAATATTGCTCCTTGCCTTATTTAACTCTTGCCAACTGCAGCAAGGGAAACCATATCTTGGGTTTTGTTGTGGCAAGTAAAAAAAAAATTAGTTCAATGCTAGGTCTTGTGAAACGTTTACTCATGGTTTTAAAATGAAGAAAAACTATTTGGTGACAAGTTTTTCAATGACAAAAGCATCTATCAAGCAAAATGCCACATTCTTACCACCACATCAAGTGTTTTAAGCAAAAAATCTGAGAACAAAACAAAAAAGCTTTTACTTAATGCACTTACCTGATAGAGCTCTTCTAAATTGTACTTAATTGAAGTACTGTTCTGGATGGCTTCTACAGCTTCTTTCAGTTTTTGCCAGGTCTCATCTGTGTAGTTTTCAGGCAATTTGGGTTTATCTTTAAAAGAAATTACATAAAGTTTGAGAATGTATGTAGATAAAGCAGAACCTTTTACAGAAATGAAAAGGATGTAGCTTTGAGGGGAAGAGGTATGGGCTGATGGTCCAGCTTTTAATTTATACTTACACAAAAAGAAATAATTTGTGTAAAAGCAGTATCTTATTTACATTTGAAAGAGCAACACATTGAAGAAATTCGGCACTGCTCTTCACATACACATCACAGCACTTGTAGCCCAAACAGTACATGTAGTTTACAGAAATCATAATTCTGTGTCTGAGCAGCTCAAGAGGGGCTAAAACCAGCAAGAAAGAGCTGGTTACACCTTTGTTACACTCTTTCATTACCAGGACAGCAGAGCCAAAAGAAAGGGAACATAAACGGCAGAAATGATGGATTAAAAGATACACACAACTGTGTATCTTAGTTTTTAATTTACTGCTCATTAATTCTACACTGTATTAACAGTTGGAAAGAACTCCTCAAGAAACACTCATGGAAACACTGTAATTATTATGCAGGCTTTATGGTCCCAAGGAAAACCTTCCAATTTTAAAGGAATCCCTTTATGTCTCTCTTGGGTTTGGCCAGTGGATATATTTTAAAGTTAAGCCTCTTTTAATGTTCAAACAGCTCCAGCTTCCCAGATATGACCCTCTCCATTGTTTCTCTGGCTCTCTTCTAGAGATGCCCCTGCTCTGTAGCACCTTCAGCATGACTAAAGCTGATAAAATATTCCCCAAGTCACATCCTCAGAATGTAAGAACTATATTAAGATTTTATATTCTCCTAACTACCTAAAGTGACCATTTTTGTTCTAATAAGCACATTCCCAAATGGAGAAGACAAGAGAAGAAAATCTGAAGAGGAAGATGACACATGCACATTTATGCTATCAACAGGTGAAACCGGCCCAGAGTCTACACTCTATTAAAATTGACTTTTACACACCTAAAAGTAAAAAACAAATTTTAAAGCTTTATGATTTCCTTAGAAATAACTAACAGCGAGATGTAATGATTTTGTTCTTCCAAGCATTTCCCTACAATATTGGCAATATTCCAATATTAGCTGCATGATATGGGTCTAGAGACAACTGACTACAGGCTTGCCTATTTTCAGTAGCAACTCCTGAGTATGCTGCTCAGCAGTGAACACCAAGGTTATGGATTTCAGGAAGTCATTTAAGTTGTAAAGGATGTTATTGCTATCATACTAGGATAAAGACAATAATCTTAAGATTATTATTCAGTTTAGCATCTGAGAGAAAATAAAAAACAAGGCTGTCAGAATCCCAAGACATCCTTTTTAAGCAAGTGGTTCAAATATCAATTCATAAGCAATGACGATCATAGCACCATGCAATCCATGACATTTAACAAGTATTTTAAACGTGAAAAGTTAACTTCCCTTAAAGATTACAGTGCACAAGCAACTGCAGAGCAGCCTATAATGCATCATAGGTTTGTATTTTAAAATAATCAGGCAAATTAAATGATGATACTGTGATGGGCAGAGAAATTGGAACCTTAAAGCAAAAAGTGTGCTCATTAACTCCTGCAAAACATTACAGTGGGTCAAATAATCCTAATCCTTACCTAATGCAATATCTCTACAGACCATTTGTGTCAACTGCGTATTTAGAAATTAATTTTAATGTTGGTACTATCATTTACCCCTCCCCAAACACAAACACATGAGGAGAAAGAAACAATCCAAGAAAGCAAGGTAGTGGACTATTTTGGAAGACAGCAAGAGGCAGGAAATAAGAAATCCCCATGATGTCCTCATCTTTAAAGGGAAAAAATGGCAGCGTTTTAGCTAAGATTTCTGCCTACCTATTTGTATTTTTGTTTACTAGAAAATGAAGCGGCATCACATCAGAAAATTTTAATTTCTCTACTTCATGTTGGTCTCTAGTAACACTACCCAAAAATCTCCAACACGTTTGGAGAGAACTCATAAAATAATGTAAACTTATAAAGTAAGGGTAAGCTAAGACAGAGAATAAGATACAATTAGAAGTTACAGCAAAGATATTACAAGGAAAAAACTCTGCAAAAATTGGACCTACGTACTTTAAAGGCAAGTGGGGAAACCAGAAAGGAAATCCACCATAATAGCCCGATAATCACCTTAGTTTCAACATTTAAAACTAAGCACAGGCAGATTATCCTATAAACAGACAACACGGATAGAAGCAAGACAAGCAGATTCAAGGCCAATTAAAAAAACCAAACACATTCTGTGCAAAGACTTATCATAAACTGGGCTAAAATATACACTAAACCCTGAACCGGGATTACAGAAAAGAGGTCTCAAATGTTAAAAGTCTAAACAAAGGCGATTTTCACACTTAGGTAGCAAAACCTTACACCTAACCTACAAATTAAGGCCTTCTCAAGAGACAGAGTGAAGGGAGTCCAAAAAATAATTCCAAGCAGCAAAGTGTAGCTCAAGACGTGTACATGACCAGGCAAGCACACATCAGAAATCATTATTCCCCTTTACATAAGTATAGAAATGTGCACCACAGAAAAGCAATTCCCACAAAACCTGGAGCTATTTGAAAGAAACCGGTTTTCAGGCTGAAAACAAAACACAAAGTCGAGTGTCAGCTCCCCACAGGTTGTGACAAATTATGGCCTGTTACCTTTAAAGTTCTTGATCACTAATTTCTTGGCAGAGCCAGGTTTACTGTTGGCAAAACTGGAAACAGTAGAGGAGGCAGCTTTGGTCAGGCCATTTGCATGGTGTCCCACAGCCACTGACGAAATTAAAAGGCTTTTATTTTTAAGCTGTTGCTGGTGCTGCTGCTGAGAAGAGGCAGCAGGAGAGGAGGAGGAAGAAGACTCTTCAGCCATCTTCACATCGAGTCCAATAAAATCCACGGAGTCCTCAAAGCGCAGCTTCTTCTGGAGGTGATGGTTGGAGGAAGCAACCCCTGAGGAGGAGCACGAGGAAGTGGTGATGACAGAGGAAGATGATGAGGTGTTTTTGGAAGGAGAAGAGGAGCAGGAGGAAATGGAATCAAATTCTTCTTTTTCGGAATTACTGTTGCTGCTGTTATTTAACTTTCTCTTCTTGCAGGAGGAGCTGCTGCTAGTGTTACCATCAGTGGCAGGTCTGACCTCCTGGGCTGCAGCTGGGGGGTTGGGGGAAGAGAAACCTGTGGGAAACATGAACACACAGAAGTGAACAGGCTGAGGGGCATCAAATCCTTGTGGTGTGACAAAGAGAGGGGGAGAGTTTTAGAGTCAGTCTCTGTTTGCTGTCTCTCGGGGGGGGGGGTCTTTCAACTCCTCCTTCTCATCAGTGGAGTCCTTCCGTATTCCCTCTCCTTCGCGTTCTTCTTTATCGGATGAATCACTTTATCTCCTCTTCCCCTTTTCTTTATTACTTTGGTTCTTCTGNGCATGACGGGGCGCGGCGCACGGAAGCGCGGCCGGGGGGCGGCGGGACCGCCCCGGGATCCTCCCCGGGACCCACCCCCGGCCCTGCCGGCGCCCTCGGCCGCACCGGAACTGATCGTGGCGCCGGCGCCGGGCCGCTCCGGGGAGTTCCGTACCGGGGTCCCGTACTGGGGGTCCGCCCTGCCTCACCCGGCCCGTCCCCGCCTCAGGCCCGCCGCGGGTTCTGGCTGCGGTCAGTGCGGTGCCCGGCGGGGTTCGCGGGACCTCGGCCCCCCGGAGCCTGCGGCCAAGGCCTATTGGAAATGATTCTTCTTACACTTACTTATAAACAATCATTTAGCGTCGGCTTTTTGATATGGTTTTAATACAGACGGACTTGCACTGGGCTACAGTCTATGTCCTTTGGTTTTATTTGTTTTGTAACTTTAGGAAGCAAGAACAGAAGTCGTAGGCCTTTAGAGTCTCTTTTTTGATGTTGGTGGATCTGTTACTGAAGGGACCATAAATTCCCCAGGAACGTTGTTAGGATTCAAACACTGCTGAGAAATGGCTATGGAAAAAGTTACAAACCAAGTGATGAGGTTTTGTTCCAGGAGATTCTCCTTGGACTTCAGCCAAGAGTGCACACCTGCCTGCCTGACAGCAGAGCCCCTCAGGGGAAGTCTAGTGGCATTTGTATGTTGTATAGGAAAAGACAGGCTAACTTGTCTTGACAGAAACTGTGGTACATAGAGACAGGAATGTGATGTTACTGAGGCTCTTCTGGAGAATGTTTAATGACTGAGTCACTGTCAGACAACTCCTGAGGCCTGGAACGTCATGCTTGTGATGTGTAGAAAAGTACTTTTTCCAGTTAAAAAAAAACCCAGCAAAACAAAGCTTCAATCTGGTTTTGACTGGCTTTAGAACAGGTTGTATGGTTCCCAAGGCTACTAAATTACATTCCAAGTCAGATGTAACAGAAATGAATGTTTGCTATGTAAATAAAACTTAAATGAGTATGCTGTAATTTTTTTCTCTGTTCCCAGTAACTGTCATGTCCACTTAAGCCAAATTAGATAAGAGGTGTAGAGATGTAAGAGATGCCAAATTTCTACACATTCTTGGTTCATTGCAATGATTTGGTTTATAAAAAAGACATGAGTAAGTAACCACCACAACAGTCCCTTCTCCTTGAGCTGCTGTCTATGCAATTATTCAGGGGC